>CAODLS012773077.1:0-10492 GCA_948243855.1 Flueggea neowawraea
AAAGAAAAAAACAAGAACACTTGAATTCATATGTTCAAATTGTTTATGTCACTTCATAATTGATAATTCTTTTCTAATGAGTTATTTTTTATAGGTCAATTTATTTTAATAAGTAATTAAATAGAAAATTCTATTTAAGACCAAAGTGACCACCCAAATTTTAATTTAAGACATTAAGATATAAACTAAACCAGGAAATGAAACGTAAATGTACAATTTCTGTTGCATAAGAGACTTTGTCGCTAATTTAATTGTTTTTCAATTATTAATTTGTAATTATTTTTTATGTTAATTTTTTCATAATCTTTTAAATATCATTAATTTATGAGAAAAGTACACAAATCGACAGTAAACAAAAAACAACCTTCACAAATAACACCATATGTCAAAAGCATACCAAAAGTAGCAACACAGAATAAAATATTCAATAATAGTACAATTTAACCGTTTGTTGACTATATGTTAAAAAGTTGATCACGTGTTATTCAATCTCTTTTGACCTGTAAAAATAAGTATACCCCGAGAATGATACAAGTACAAATTAGTATAACAATAAAATGAGAACAAATAGAGAATAAACACCAATAAAAATGACACTGACCTCTTTTGACCAATGAAAATGAATACAAACCGAGAACAACCCGAGTACAAACTAGTACAATAATAAAATAAGAACAAAAAGAAAACAAACACCAATAAAAATTGCACTAACCACACTCTTTTGATCAATAAAAATGAGTATAACACAAGTACATATTAGTACAATAATAAATTGAGGAAAATTTTAAAAACAAATTCAATTGAGAACAAAACAAGAACAAAGCAAATACAAAACAAGTATACTCCAAATTGAGACTTGTTGATTATACCAACAAATACTTATAAAAAATGAGTACAAAATGATAACAAAAACAAGTACAAAAGGGAAACAAAATTGAGTACAACCAAAAAATAATAGAGAGTAAAAGTTTCATATTTCTTTTATTATTCGAGTACAAGCCGAATTTAGGTATTATCTTATAATTTTACAAACTAACAAGAATTACAGAATGAATACATAACGAGTACAACGCCAAAATTAGGTATTATCAACTTTAGATTTCTGTCACCACCAACACTAGATCGATCATCGCCACCATCAATACTAAAAAAAAAAGTAGGTAGAGTTTGACAAACCCTAGTCACCGCCATCGCTGCCACCACAAAACTCAACAAAAACAACCAAACTCGAGAAAATCAACCAGCACAATTTTTTCATTTTCATACAACAAACAACCAAATAATTCTAGAAACCCTAACAAATGGAAGAATCCCAACGCCACCCATCCCAACTTCAAACCCTAACACTGCCAATTGAAACTGCTGCTAACACTTTCATTCCAACAGATATGTCGCTGCAAGGTGGAGGAAGAGTGGAGATGACGAGAGAGAGTGAGGACAGCTGTCGTGAATGGGGAGACAGTTGAAGAGCAAGAGAACCGAGGAGAGAGAAGTTAAAGAGGGGAGGAAAAAGAGAAGGGAGGCAGGGGAGGGGAGGGGAGATAGGAGGAAAGGAATGAATAGTTTGGTTAGAAGGAAGGAGAAAAGCATAGAAGGAGAGAGAAACAAAAAAAGAGTATTAGTATTGCTATATTTGAGAGAATTAAAATAAAATGTTGTATTTCAGTTAATATATTAGGGAAAATAATTTTCAAGTCCCTAAGGTATACTCTAATTAGTAGGTAAATCCTCGTATTTTTAGGATACTGCATACACGTCATTGAGGTGAAAAACCGGATTGCACTTAAGTTCTTTTGTCAGTGCTCTGTTAGTTTTCCGTTAATAAGTTACAGACGTGTCCAATTTTTTTTGTTTGAATAAAATTTTAAAAACAAAAATGCCCTATCTTTTTTTTAAGACCATGACCCTAATTTTATATTTCAGAAGTACTTTCTCCTACTTCACTACTGGTTTTGATTTCTATGGTGCACCTCGATCTATCAATGATAAACTCCATAAACTCCAAAGTTGTTACCAAACAACACAAAACAATTGCAACCCACTCCCCAATTAACCTGCAAAAGATTCAAACAACACGTTGCAGAAAGAATTGGATCAAACACTTCATATTCATCAAAATGAAAACACTTTACATTGAAAACACAACAACTCTACATTGAGAAAAAAAAACTTCTGAACTGAAAGGAAAATTATAATTCATTATACATAACTAGCTTTACAAACAATGGTGTGAAGTTTTGTATCAAATGGAGAAATACAAAATTGACAAAAATTACAGTTGTTGTCACAAGCCTACAACGTTTTCTCCATTGTTCCTACTAATCCGAACATTTATTCAAAAGACAAGCTTTACATTAATCTTCCCTTATAGATGAAACAAAAACGACCCTGGAACTATAATGGTTGTATCTGGGAAAAACAGAACAGTAGTTGTACTTGGGAAAATCAGAGCAACCCAACAACAAAAACCTCAATAAGATTCTTAGAAAAAATTTTCGACTGCAATTAGTCTAAGGACCCATTATATGATGCTTTTATCCCATGAAATCAATCCAAGATCTCAGAAGTTTCAAATATATACAACCAGGATATGGCCAGAACTCATAATCTAGGATTTTCGTGAAGATTTTGTCACCAAACCGCAAGTGATTCTCACCCCTTCTTATGAACACTCATAAGTATCTGTGCAAGAAACGAATTTATGAACACCAACAAGTCAATCGTCAAACAGATTCTAACACCGAAGACCTTTGTACTTCGATTCCTTGTCAAAGAGCAGGAAGATGTGAAACCCACACTTCAAATAAGAACACCTTAGCAATAACAACACCAGCCAAAAAACTCACACTTGGCCCACTAACACTGAACCCTATCATCATCCACTCCTCTGTGAAACCCACACACCCAACAACCACTCCATAGTGAAACCCACAAACCATAACTCCTTTAAGACAATAGGTCAACTTAGCAGTAATAAAATCAATTGAAAGTTGAAACCCAATCTCGAATCAAAACCCATTCTCAAAACTCGCCAGAAATCCACAGATCTTGATAGTGGTGACGATGGTAACCCACAAATCCCTTTCTTTCTCGTTTTCTCCCCTCAAGATCGACGTTCGACATCCGACAAAATAGAGAACAATTTGGTACAACGTGGCCAAGAAAACCCCCCTTTAAAAAAATGATGGAGAGCATGAAGAGGGGCGAAGAAGGAGGAAGGGGTGGGGAGACGGTGAAGAAGAGGAAGAGAGTGAGTTTGGATTTCTGGGTTTTCTTGATGAGCGATAGAGAGAGAAAGAGCAAATGAAAGAATGAGAGAAAGAATTTAGGGTTGTGTTTTGATTGAGAGTCAAAGCAAATGAGGAATGATTGTTTTCAATTCAAGGAAGGACAATTAAGTCATTTCGTCTTTTCGTTTACTTCGTCAATTAAAAACAAGTTTCAGAGACGTGTATGCTACATCCAGAAAAAAGAGGACATGCCTACTAATTAGCGTATACCTCAGGGATTTAGAAATTATTTTCCCAATATATAAAGTTTGAGTGTTATATGTGAACTTAATATTATAAAAAATAATATGGGTGCCATTTCCTGTTATTTTTATTGTTACTATGAAAAGTAAAATATAAATAAAGCAAAATACTATAGCTCTGAGACCATCTCCTTCGTCCGTTTTTGTTGCTTCTGTAGTTGTTAGACCCACTCATGCAACCAACTAGTCTTGCTTCCTTACAACGTGCTCTTTGTTTATGCATGACTAGCTCTAAGGACGCGCAGCTCCTCAATGGTGATTGGAGCTTGAGATCCGAGCTTGTACACACGCCCTCCTAATTGAACTCCACCGGCGGCCTCAAGATATGCAATTCGGACATTACAATCAAGCTAAGTGTCAGGAGGGGGATTGCTTCGTTGCTCCATAATATCATGGAACCTTTCCTGAAACATAAATCAGAAGTCTTTTTATTTGATCCCATTAGAAATTGAACTCGGTACCAAACTACAAATACATTGGTAGGAATTAAGTATTAAATAAAAAATAAGATTTTTTTAATTGTAATAATTTAGCGTACTGCCACTTGGCAGGCACGATCGTCCACCTAATGTTTCATGTCGTGATCAGTGGCGGAGCTAAGAATCTGGCTAAGTGGGGGCCGAATCTGCTTGGTCACTAGGAGTTCTTAAAGATTCAATACTACTTCTTGGTCTCTTGGTCTTAATTACAAATCTATCCCCATACTAATCAAAAAAATAAAATAAAAACAAATTTAAGTTAATCCAAATCAAATCACCTAATAATTAAAAAAATCTAACTAATACACTGGTCCTTTAGTGGCTCCGCCACTAGTCGTGATGTCATGAGTGGGTGTACATAAACTGCTCATGCTCATCCAATGCTACCTATTTGCATATGATAATATTAGAACATTTCAAAGGAAGCGAAAAGAATTAATTAGTAAAAATGGCAAAATCTATGGCGGTCTCTGAGGTTTGATGTATTCTCCATTCCGGTCCACAAGTTTCAAAATTAGCAGTTCTGATCCATCGCTTCTAACTCCGTTAGTCAAATATAATGGAAATATAATGTGGCATATGATTATTTTTGTGTCATTAAATTCTTAAACTTAATAGGTTCATGTGTCATGTCAAATTTTTGTTATAATTGACTAACAGAGTTAGGAGCGAAAGACTAGAGTGGCTAATTTCCAAACTTGTAAACTGGAATAGAAAATACACTAAATCTTAGAAACTGCCATATATTTCACCCCAGTAAAAACAATTTACCATGCGAGAAGCGTGCTCAGGGTGAGAGATGGATCCTCTGGTATGGAGCGCATGATTAGAGAGTCGGTTCCCCCTGTTAACGACAAAACGAGATGTGAAATGCTTCATTAACCATGGTCCGGCAACCCAAGCATCCCTCCAGGATTGTTGTATCCACCGAGGGGGCCGTCCTTTTTGCCTAGCATTATACATTAGATCATTGTATCGGGTACGATCCTTCCGTTCCTAAGCAGCGTAGAATCGCTTCATGCTGAACTTCTTCTCATCCCAATACCAATCACGTTGAAATAAAATTTCAATTTAGGAAGAGGAAAAAAAAATTGAAGCAATTCGAGTTTAATATTTAATTGAATATTATAGAAGAGTGAAAAGATTATTCCCTGGAACATCTCCCACCATTTGTCCTTTCTTGCCTTGGACGCATGCTTATAGTCGTAGGCATTATGATTCGGGAAACTTTGGTAGGCATAAGTTATCAACCTAGCGCACTCAAAAATAGGTTGGAACCTACATGATAAAGCAACAATTCCTCAATGTTCTTTTATCGAAAAAGTTTGACAACGGAAGAAAGAAAACTATAATAGTTACCTCCTCTTACAATCCAACCAGTAAATTCGTCGATTTTTAGCACGTACTTGTCCCAATTGATGGGCGATCCAGCTCCACCCTATTCTAGATGCTCCTCTTCTGCTGTTGGCAAGGGAGGTTGGACTTGCGCCATTAAAGACTGCTCCAAAAACTGACCTGTTAAGCGTGACTCTTGCAACTCATCCTTATCAGAACATAGGAGTGCACTATTCATAGGTGACATGTGTTAGAGACCTACCTCCAATAGAAGTCTTTACCTATTGCCATATGTAGCAGATATACATTATTGAGTTATTGTTGCTATACTTCTTATCTAATTAGTTGTTAGGTTCCTTATCTTGTTAGTGCTGCTACTGTTGTACTTATGTATAAAATAACAATTCCTATCAGTTAATAAAACTCGAGCAACATTTTACCTACAAAATCTAACATGGTATCAGAGCCATACCATGGAACCCTCCACTAGCACAATAATTCTTGTTGTTGCAGAAAATACTTCGATAATACCAGCCACTACCAACCTCACTTTTGCTATCAAATTAACTACTAAAAATTACTTATCATGGAAGACCCAATTTTTGCCCATCCTTAATTACCAGAACCTAACCGACTTGATCAGCAGCAACAATGAACCACCTTAAACAGGTTCAGACAACACACCCAACCTAGCATATGCTATTTGGCTTAAGAGAGATCAAATGCTTATTGTCTAGCTATTATCTCCATTGAGTGAAGAAGTATTTTCCTACGTAATTAGACTCACCTCATCCTGTGCTGTTTGGAGTGCTCTTGAAAAGGCTTTTGGTTCTGTCTCTTTGAATCGACAACTATAAATTCACATTGAATTACAAGAACTCAAGAAAAATGGCATGTATGTTACAGAATATTTGCAGAAGGCTAAAGCCCGTGCAAATGAGTTACAAGCAGTTGGTCGACCCCTCTCTTCGGTAGAGTTTAATGCAATTGTATATCGCAACATAGGAAGTGAATTTCATTCTATCATCACTACATTACACCTTCGAATGGAACCAGTCTCCTTTTTTGAATTACATAGTCAACTGGTGGCACATGAGATTCTAATGAAAAGTTCACAAGAGATACACATTGCTAATATGGTTGAGACAACATCATCTTCCTTCGTGAGCAACAAAAAATATTCACCAAGACCGGTCTTTTCATGTGCCAAGTTTTGGGAATCCAAGACCTTTTCAGCCTAGTTTCAACTCATTTAGACCACGAGGCCCATTTTAGATTTGTGGATTACGCAATCCCACTGCAGACCACTGTCATCATTGCTACACAAAATCTCGACAAACATTGCGTTCTCAGGCCAACTTTTCTTATGGAGCACCAATGGCGTCACCCTGCAGTCCTAGTCCCACATGGTATCCTGACATGATTGGCAATTATCATATTACACAGGATTTGGCCAATCTCAGCATTACTGAGGAATATTGCGGATATGATCAATTACATATTAGTGATGGTGAAGAGCTAAATATCTCGAACACCGGTAAAACCTCTCTTTCCTCTCTACGTGGTCCATTTCACCTTAACAATTTCTTTCATGTTCCCAAAATTATTAAAAATCTCTTATCTGTTCGGAAATTCACTACTGACAATTCTTGCTATTTTGAATTTTGACCCACTCATTTCCTTGTTAAGGATCAGGTCACTCACAAAACTCTGCTGCAAGGCCCCAGTGAAAATGGTGTCTATGCTTTCCATCCAGCCAATCAAGCCTTTTCTGTGGAAAAATTGTCCTTTGATGACTGGTATGTCCGTCTTGGTCACCCGAATTATCGTACTGTGTTACATATTCTCAAAAAGTCTAAGTTGCCAAGTGTGTCTTCGCCTGCTCCACCTTGTTCGTCCTGTGCCCTTGGGAAACTTGCTAGAGTTCCTCTTGCCTTTGTTGATCATTCCGGTCTTGCTCCATTTGAAATCATTCATGGTGATCTTTAGGAACCTTCCCCAATGTTGTCAATAAATGGTCATCGTTATGTTTTCATCCTCATTGATGATTGTACTCATTTTTGTTGGATTTATTTCTTAAAGAATAAAAGTGACGTGTTTTCTATTTTCCTTCAATTCCAAGCTTTAGTTGAGCATCAGTTTTATACTCGCATTAAAGCCTTTCATTCTGATTGGGTGGTGAGTTTCAACAATTACATAAACATTTGCAATCTACAAGCATTATACATTGCATTGCTTGTCCGTATACACATGAACATAATGGAGTTTTTGAGCGAAAAATTAGGCATCTTGTGGACACTAGCTTAACTCTTCTTGCCCACTCAAAAGTACCCTTTCGTTTCCGGACTTATGCATTTGACATGGTTGCCATGAATTAACAATCTCCCTTCTCAAGCCATTAACAAATGAACCCATACTCCTCTCTCGACAAAAAGTCTTGCAATTACCTTACTCTTAAACCATTTGGGTGTACCATTTTTCTTATCTTCGCCCCTACCACAATCACAAATTTTCGTTTCGGTCAATTCCATGTGTATATCTTGACAATAGTCATCCCCATAATGCTCATTGTTATCTCAATCAGTCCACCAATTGTATATTTTTAGCACGTCATTTCATGATTCCATTTTTCCATTTCGTCATCTTTCTCCCAATAGTTCTGATCAATCATCGAAGTCTTCCTCTCATTGGCTTACTATTGTTGGACCCAATTTCCCACCGACCTCTATAGCTCTGTCTAACTTCCATTTAGCCCAGACGCCCTCCTCTCCCACTCCATGTGTCATGTTGCATGCCCCTCATCCACCTGTTGTCCAGCCTACACACATGTCACCTATTTTGCTACCTGTTGTTTTCACCAACCTTATGTCGTCTATTCCTCTCCACTCTCCACCTCTGTCACCACCTGTCGTCTCTCCCCCCTCTTTGTTGTCCTCGTGTCACACTCCAACACCTACTCCAACTACTTCTTCTCTCTTACCCATCCTATCCCGAACTCCACTATCTCCTCATCTCCATCAACTATTGGGCTACACATTATCTGTTCCTCACCTTCATCCACTCATGGTTCCCAAATCCTATCCCAACCACCTCAGTCTTCTACTTCGTCTGAAACACATACCCATCTTATGACTTTGTGTCCCACAACTTTAAATTCATTGGGACAGTTTGCTCTTGTTGTGACTCACTCTTCCAAAACCCAACCACACCTCCACCTTGAACCCACAGCTTACAGACAAGCAACCAAACTGCCTAAGTGGCGAGACACGATGTCAACCGAAATGAATGCCCTCTACCAGAACCATACCTGGGATCTCGTTCCACCTCCTCCTAATGTGAATGTTGTTGGAAATAAATGGGTCTTCAAAATCAAGAGAAATCCTAATGGATCTATTTCCAGGCATAAAGCACGCATTGTTGCCAAAGGGTACACTCAAGAAGCCGGCATCGACTATGCCGAAACTTTTTAGTCCCGTTGTTAAGATACCAATTGTACGTTTAGTTCTCTCCATTGTTACAATGCTTAAATGGTCAGTACGCCAATTGGATGTCTCAAATGCATTCCTTCATGGCTTCCTTGATCAGTCGATATACATGGCCCCAGCTGGTTGGCTTTGTTGATCCCACCAAGCCTAACTATGTTTGTCGACTGTGCAAATCCTTGTATGGCTTGAAACAGGCCCCTCATGCTTGGTTTCAATGTTTGTTACAACTTGGTTTTGTATCTTCCAAAGCAGATCATTCTCTTTTTTTTTTTTGAAAAGGAGCTGCCTAATTATTTGTTCTTATGTATATTGATGATATTCTCGTTACTGACACTTTTGACTTTTTGATCTCCTGGTTCATAGCTGAGCTACAGAAATCATTTCCTATTAGAGACATGGGGGTTATTCATTACTTTCTTGGTATTGAAGTCACAAAGTTACCTAACAACATTTTGCTTCATCAACACAAATACCTTCAGGATCTCTTGACTGAGACCAACATGCTTGCTACCAATCCATGTCCAACTCCAATGTTCTCCTCGCCTCCGCTTACTAAGACAGGGGTTCCCTTCTCTGATACTGCCTTATACCGTCGAGTAGTTGGTGCACTTCAATATCTCACCCTTACTTGGCCAGATATTACCTTTTATATGAATCGTCTCTGCCAGTTTATGCATTGCCCAACAATTGAACATTCGAAGGCGGCTAAACGCCTTCTCCGTTTTCTCAAGCATAAACCTAATTATGGCCTCTTCATTTTAGATTCAACCAAGCTTCACCTCCAATGTTTTCTGATAGTGATTGGGCAGGTTGCTCAGATGATCGTTGTTCCACCAGTGGTTTTGCTATTTATTAAGGCACAAATCTGATTTCTTGGTCTACCAAGAAGTAACCGACTATTGCTAGTTCCTCCACCGAAAGTGAATACCGGGCCCTAGCCAATGCCACTGTAGAAATTATGTGGCTCACATCCCTACTTGATGAACTTGGTTTTTCCATGCCATCTGCCTGCTCATTGTGGTGTGACAACATTGGCACCATTCATCTCACATCCAATCCAATCTTTCATGCTCGCACCAAAGATATAGAGCTTGACTATCATTTTATTCGCAAACAAGCCGCCAAAGGAAAAATCCATTTTTGTTTTATTTGCAGTGCTGATCAGGTTGTCGATATCTTCACCAAAGCCTTGCCTAAAGATTGGTTCTATTTTTTGCGTGACAAGCTTCACCTTTGCTCCACTCCGGCATCCGCTTGAAAGGGGGTGTTAGAGACCTACCTACAGTAGAAGTCTTTACCAATTGTCATGTGTAGCAGATAAGCATTATTGAGTTATTATTGCTCTACTTCCTATTTGATTAGTTGTGAGGTTCTTTATCTTGTTAGTGTTGCTACTGCTGTACTTATGTATAAAGGAACAATTCCTATCAGTTAATAAAACTCGAGAAACATTTTACCTACAAAATCTAACAACATGAACATATTTGATGCATTAGGAGAGCTCACAACTCGACAAGGATAGTTGATGGAGCCCTCCATAGTATCAGGGGGCGTCATCCCCTGTTGTTGTTCTCTTTGGAACACTCCATTGTCATTTTCAGAAGCAATCTGATTTAAAAATCTACTACCCATGCTTTAGTTCATAGGTATTTCCGTCACAT
>CAODLS012773138.1:0-10389 GCA_948243855.1 Flueggea neowawraea
TTTCTTTTTTTCAATTCCAACCAATTTTAACTTAATTTAATTATCAAATATACCTCAAAAATCATATAAATTCCAAAAAAAATATTTACACTCCAAAAATATCATTAATTAATTTAATGATATTTTAAATTAAAATTAATCCATCAAAAATAATTAATTTGAAAAAAAAAATTCAATGGAAAATTTACCCAAAATTAGTCAAAAATATTCAAGTTATTACAATATATGTATAGCCTTTTTAAGCCAAATGACCGTTGGAGTACATAAACTAGCCGTTTGTAATATTCCGCCCATTTTGAATAGGAATATTGTAGTTTTCTGGCTAAGTTCGATTTGATCTTGAGGATAATCGGACTTATTTTCAGGGATTAGGTGTCATCGAATCTCGATGGAGGTCTGATGTGCGTTGGAAAATGTGATATGTCGAGTATGTGATTTGAGAGTGAATAATGTGCATATGGCGTACGTTGTCGAGTGAGGAAGACGTACGTTATCTGGAAAATAGCATGACGTATGTTGTAGAGATATGACATATGTTATCTGGAGATTCGAGGATGATCGACGTATGTTGCCTTGTGTACGACGTACGTTGGGTTGTGCTTATTCGAATCCGTGGCTACTGGATGCTTCACGACGTACGTTGTGAGGTATAACGTACGTTATGCGCCATCACAACGTATGTTGTCATTGAGTATGACGTACATTGCTTTTGAAATTGTCATGACAACGTACGTTGTTATTGAGTATGTCGTACGTTGTCTTTGAAAATGTCGAAACGGTGTGTTTTGATCTGCAGCTCTTAAAACGGCCGAAATCGACATTTTTTTATCATTTTTCACTCACAATCTCTACAAATTGCTTTAAAACGCTCTCATCTTGGTTTCCCAGCATTCCCAATCCATTTCTGAGGTAAGATAAACATCATTTCTTCATTTATAACTCATTTTCATGCATTGATTCATGAAAATGAATTTTGTCCGAATTTGAAATGGGTTTCAATTTTTGGATGATTTGTGATGAATGGATGTTAGAGGGGACTGGTATGAATTTGATTCAAGCTTTGAATCGAATGATTTGATGAGTTTTTGTTGAACCTAGGGTTTGATTCATGTTTTGATGATTTGAGCATGAATGGATATTTTTCTGTTGAATCTGAGGTTAGTATCGTGTTCAGGAGGTTGATTAGAGTTGTAATATATGATTGGTTTGGAGATTCATCGGCTGAATCGGAAGTTCGGTAATTTTGAGAATAAAACTAGGGTTATCTATACTTTTGTAAATTCTGAAAAGTTTTGGCCTAGATTTGTAAATTCTGAATTTTAGAATGTAGATTTGAAATTTTGAAAGGTTAAGGTATATAATTGCAATTTTGGAAAACTCGGCGATTTTTGTAATTTTGAGAAATTAGGCTAATTCGAGATTTCTGAGAGTTTGGGCTAAAATTTGGAGATTCTGACTTATGAATGTCCAGTCAGTAACCCCAACAGTCTTTGGGGACTGTTTTGTAATTTGTCGAGTCTTGGGAACTAAAACGTAATTTTACACTGGTCGGGGACCAAACTGTAATTTTACGTATATGGTATATTTTGGGTCGAAGATGATGGATTTACTCCCGACGTATATTTTCAGTGACTTCGAGGGTCAGCATCTGCATTTGCATATATGCATTGATACACCCACAATACCACATATTGATATTTGTTATGTCTGTATCTGTACAACTCAGTGTGTTTGCCAATAGGAGCAGCCACCCGCAAACGGTATTTGACTAGATCCACGGCTTTGGATACCAGGTGAGTGAAATAGCAGCTTCAGACATATAGACTGTGTCTTCAAAATTCAGTATGCTATTTTGAAATGTAGGGTTTGACATGAAACATGGACTAATAATTATTAGGTTAATTAATAATCTGGGTATATGATTATTATTAACCAACGTTTTGATATGAAAAATTTAAAGTATATATTGTATATATATACAAGAGCATTTTGTAAATGATGGAATAAAAGAAAAGATATTGCATAATTGTATGTGAAATATTATGTATGTATCATACTGATATGGGGACACTCTACTACGAAGTATGTCGTCTTTGGTATATCATTGTATGTTTATGACTCTAGTCACCAGGGTTTGGGTTGACCGTATATCTGGCCAGATATACGCATTTATCGAGTAGTCAGGTGGCAGAGTCCACACTGCTATTTCTTTGATATGGTCCCATATTATGAATGCACAAGTATATATATATATATATATATGTATTGCCTGAGCGCATGTTGTATGACATGAATGCGAACGTTTTGGTAAAATGATTTTTAGAAAATGTATTATGTATATAGTGTGTATACTATATGGTATATATATACGTGTGCGGTATTTTGAAAAATGATTTCAAACCAGTCTTTGTGAAGCACGTATGAGGCGGTTTGACGTGCTGTTTTCTCACTAGGGAATCTTACCCCTTTTTCTTCTATTGTCCTTGTTAACCTTTGTTTGCAGGTGACATTTTAGACGTTCAGTATCTGTTCCACCTCTCGGACCTAGTGAGGCGCTTTTGGCTATTGTGAGTGCTCTCGTTCGAGACTTTACTTTGCTATGTTATAGAGCTCCACATTTGGCTACTGTTGGGGTATTGGACTACACTGTAGCATTTTTGGGATACTCTGGTGATTTTATATTTTCATTGATATTTTGATATATATATATATATATATATATATGATTTATTTCATTTATAAATATTTTTATAAATATTTTAAATGAATATTTGGATGAGTCGGGTAGTATGTCTGATCATAGAGGCTTGTGCGGGATGGATCGTGCTCTCACAGATGGTCCGCCTCGTACGCCGGTCACGGGCCCGACTGTGGGTCGTGACACCGTTGGAGTGAGATCATCTTTGTTCATATTGTATGCTTCAGACTTACATACATAACTGTTTAACTTGCATACATAAGTTTCTAAATTTGACCGTTGTGATGAATCTTTTCATATCTTCTTCAATGGTCAAAAGATTCTTTACTTTGACATGTTCAAGTTATGTATGTAAACATTTTCTTACGTACGCAAACCTCAACATTGCAATCTAATTTCGGCTCCAACATATTCCAGTAGCTTTTGTCTTTAGACTCGTCAAAACTTGTGCATGTAACACCATACTTTGCGTTCGTAAATTCACTTGCATACGTAAACATTCACCTTGCGTACGTAATTCTTCCTCCAAAACAATCCAGTAGCTCCTATTTGAAACTTTGAATACATTTGCGTACTTAACTTCAAGACTTGCATACGTAACTTTTGTGTTCAGTACATAACGAAGTGTCTTGCATTCATTGTTGGAGAGAAAAACAACACCGTAATTTATAGTGGTTCGGCCAACCATGCATACGTCCACTACTTAAGTCTCACCACTTAGGATTTCCACTATAACGAAGATTGATTACAGCTCAATCCAACAAAGGCTTACACCAAGATTGATTGCGGCTCACACCTCTAAAGCCAACAAGGTTTATTGCGGCTCACACCTCTAAAGCCTACAATGTTGATTACGGCTCACCCCTCTAAAGTCTACCAAAGGTTGATTTCGGCTTAAACCTCTAAAGCCATTACAATGTTGTTTTCCATATGTTCACAACCAACATTTCCTCACTCTCAAAGAGTTTTACAAAAGAGTTTACAAAAGTGAAAGCTCTATGATAGGTGTACATATGTTTAATTGATGCTCATAATTTTCTCTCTAGTTTGAATTTGGTGTTTTGGGGGTGATGGAATGATAAAAATGTTTGGGACTTGAAAGCATATGATCATCCACTTTTTTCTTCACTTCCTTGATATATTTATAGCTTTTCCAAGCCATTTGACCGTTAGTGTAGTGAAACTAGCCGTTGAAGTGAGTTTATAGCCGTTGCAGACTTATGGACCATTCATAAGGTACGTCGTACAAACCCTACGTATGTTGTCTGCAAATTCTCCAGATCTACGTGCGTTGATCTTCCTTGACATACGTTGATCATAGTCATATATCCAGATGACGTACATTGCGATTTCCTAACGTACGATAATGTATGTCGTACAAATCCTACGTACGTTGTCTGCAAATTCTCTAGGTCTACGTACGTTGATCTTTCTTGACATACGTTGATCATAGCCATATCTCCATATGACGTACGTTGTAATTTCCTAACGTACGTTGTTTTGGCACTTCAGCATTCCAGTGACTTCTGTTTGCATTTAGCTCAACGTCTATGTACATTGTGCATTTGTCACATACGTTGATCTTCACTGTGACGTACATTATACATAGATAACATACGTTGCGGTACTTTCAGTGGCTTGATTTGCAGTTCCAAACTTTCCAACGTGTTCCACTCTAAGTCAAATATTTTGGACATCATCAAAACATAAAATGAGCTTGATGTTGATCACCTATGATCCAACGTTCACAACTTGACTAGCTTGACTAACTTGACCATTTTCAGATTTTGTTCATCGTCAAAACTTAGAAGGATCTCAATGTTGACCACTTTTGGTCTAATAGTTTTGTGCTCCCATGTATAATCCGATAAAATAAAGTTGAACAAAACTAAATTAATCCATTAAATCAGTTTAAAACTTCTATTGCACACTATTTTACTCATTTTGTATGCTATTTGTACACCTTTTGTACTCCATTATGCACTTCATAGAATAAAATGATAAAAAAATTGCATTTTTGTGGTGTACATCTCTCTGAAAAGATCTGGTATTTTTACAAATAGTTTTTTCCTTGTTGGTATTTCCATAAAAAGTTCCATGCACATGTCATATGTATATATATATATATATTGAGTTTACTTTTTCGACATTTGACACTTTCTATAACCAACATTTGACATTATATTTCTCTAACAAGTGGTTTCATCACAAGTAATATATGTTTTATCTAATTTTTTGAATATCTAAATTGAATATAATTTAAATATTCAGAATATTATGTACAAAGAAGACTTCCAAAATTTACTATGAGATTTTTGTTGTAATTATATGATATTTATATATATTCATATAATTTTTATGTTTTCATTTTTTTAATTTGAGATAACTTTTATTATAATCTTTAATATTTATAAAAAATAAAAATAAATTTATAGTATTCTGACAAGATTCAGAGATAAAACTAGTTTTTAAAAAGTTGGCATTTATTTTCTAGTAAATATATATATTTCCAATCTCGTGCGCCCATTATGTGATGAAGCAGGCCCGTCGAACCCATCAGCTACATTAATTAGCTTTATTATGTATTTTTTGTGTTAATTAAAAATTTTGGAAAAATTATAAATATTTTTATTATTAATGAATTCTAATTTCCTTTTTGTTTAATTTATTTTTAATTTAATTAATAAATATTAACATTTTCAATATTATAGAAAAATTAATATCAAATCATGAAATAATTAATTATTTTAAAAAATTAATAATTATGTTTGCGGCAAATTTGTTGCTAATTGTATTATTCCCGTCAGAATACAATTTTTTTTATAAGTCATTTTAATTGCTCTTATCAAGAATTGAACCTATGACTTTTTGGTTTTGGAATAAACTCTAATACCAATAACTTATAAGTTGATTTAGAATACAATTGTTTTTAGCTGAACTAAAAATATTTCTCACTAAACTGAGTCGACCAGTGTGGGAAATTAACACACAACAGTGTTTCGAATAATTTGTTGTTGCTAATATTTGGCGAGAATAGTCTAGAGTGTTTGCTGATGCTGATTGCCTTTGTCGACAATTAATTTTGTCGCTAATTTGCAAGCACAAAAAAAATATATCGCTAAATCACATCAGTAAGAGCTGGGAAGGTATTTCTCCCAAAAAAATCCGTTAAATTTTCTCGCTAATAACAATTAGTGAGATATACGTCCTGTTGACGAGAAATTTGATTTCTCAATAAACGATCAGTTTTTTAGTGGCTGAAGTTTGTGCATTTGTGATTGAATAAATCTTCATTTGTGATAGAAGTTTGTGCATTTCGTAATTTGATGCATGAATTGATAACCTAGTTTTTGATGACCTTTTTAATACATAAAAAAGAAAAGAAAAATTACTAGCAAGTGCTTAACAGGAGAAGAGCAAGCTGATAAGCTCCATGCTTGTTGTGAGGTAATCCTTATTAGAGCCGTTGTCTTGATTTGTTGGCAAGGTATCATCATGCCCAATTCCTTTTTTATTAGATAGGACACCACAAGTAGGAAGATGGAAATTAGGGTGTAAAATTAAGAGTGGATCTGACCTAATAAGTCTCATCATTACTGGACTAAGACGCATCGTTCATAAAGACATGCCATAATCATTATTTTAAAGCATATTTTATATGATTATTGTGAGGAGCGTAAAATGAATCATTATACAAGAAACATATCATCAATATAATTGTAATATCCGCTTACAAATTTGTCTCCAATTTAAGGATATCAAAAATTTATGAGACTTGTTTGTATCTTCACAACTCGTTATCTTTATTTGATTTTTACTATGAATGCAAACCTCTTCAGGAATAGAAGTGTAGAAACGTATATTGTTGCTGAAAATGGTGTTAATTAGGTAATGAATGAATTTTACAGGACAAACTTTAGTACTTCCACGGTCAAGGATTTGAAAATCATAGTATCTAGTGATTAGAGGTGTGGCTGTCGTCCATATAAGGAAAAGTCTTGCGTTATAAAAAATAAATAAATAAATTATTTATTTAGATGAATTCACTGACGATTAAAATATAAAAGTAAGAGTTGATTACCCCACATGTCAAAATTAACGTTATATTCGCACAAATGGAAATATTAGTTTCGTATTTTTTAAAATAGCAGAATACATCAACCTTGTCTTACAAATGTCAAACAATGAAACATGTTCTCAAAATTGCCAAAATCAAATCAGATAAAATAGATTTTCTCATTCAAATTGTTGTCCATTTTCTGTCAAGTTTTCTCTCTCATCATTTCTCTTTCTCTCTTCTCCTTTCTGTTACACTCTTGCTTTCTATTCTCTATTCATTTCTCTCTCTTCTCTGCTCTGCTCTCCTCTTCTCTCTCTCTCCCCTCTTTTCTCATCCACTCTCTTTCGCGTAGATGTCGTTCTCCTTCGCGCTCTTCCTCATCCGCACTCTCCTCCGTCAAATGCCATCCTCCTCTGTGCTCTACGCCCCTCCTCTCTCTCATTCGACCTCTGCGCAGTGCAATCTAAAACACCAGAGAAGGAGATTTGTATTGCATCTCGTGAGTTGCGGAATCACGTTGATCGACAGCATGAACTGAAACGGCCGATCAACAACGAAGATAAGATGACGATGGCAGAATTTTGGAATTGAGTGTAGTTCCATAAGGAACAACAACGATGCCACCAAATTGATTGAAGGAGGTGACATCTAAGGTTTCAAAACCCTAACTACTGCCTATTACGTTTGAAATATCTATTATACCCTTATAGTGTTGTAAAATTATAAAAATATTCCTCAATTCTTAAAAAAATTCATAAAAAGTCCCTAGAAAATGTTATTTGTATTGACTTTCAAAGAAATTTTTGGATGCTGGTGTACACATTCTATATATGGTTTTGTACTCTTGTGTATACTTGTGTACACTTATGTACACAAGTGTATACCAATAAATCAATTTAATAATAAAAAGAACAAATGCCTTGTACACTTGTTTACATTAATGTGCACCATCAAAAATTCATTAAATCAGGTTTTATAAAAAATTGTTAATGCCTTTGTACACTTGTGTACACCATTTGAAAACATTAGATTTTTTTTAAATTTGTTTGAGAAAAAAAACTCAATTTCTAAAGAGAAGTCAATTTCTTGTAAAAAGTCAATTTTTTCACGAAAATATCTCAATTTCTCACGAATTTTTTAAAAAAATGATATTTTTAATATGTGATTATCTTTTTGTGCCATTTTTTATAGTTGGAAACTATTGGAAATAGTTTTAAAAATTGGCAGTTTAATTTGCAATAAAAGCGTTATTCTCTCGAAAAGTACAACTTTGATGATCAAAGAAAAAAAGGTGGCATTAATCTTTCGGACTGAAATTCAAGATATTGAATATTCTTAGATCAATAGGAAAAATATCGAATATTTTCGCTTTTTACAGTGCATTGAGTTAAATAGATTTTGGTGGATTTTGTATAGTACAAAAGTAATAAGAATGTCACGTCTTTTAATAATTAAAATACATGAAATATGAAGTATATTAAATCAATATATGACAAACACGTTAAAATTATGAGTTCATATGATTCTCTCAATATATTAAAGTTGACATCTCAGGCCCGCAGCCTACTTAATTTTGAATAGCATTCTCACTCTCGTATTCAATCACTTCACTTTTTTTTATAGCAAATATCACTCTTCACTTTCTACCTTCACACATACATTGATTTAATTATCAAAATTGGCTTCCTAGAACGCCTTCAAGAAGCCCTTACATTTGTATTTTGTATACAACTAGACCTCTGTTAGCTCTTACTGGTCTAATATATACAATAATGGAGCCAAAGTTTGATCAAAGTGGAATCAATCTTAGAATGACAAAGTGAGAATGAAACAGAGTAAGTGGAGTCGGCCGATCCCGCCCAACCCTACCAAACTTCACCATTGAATTGGCATCATTAAGTATACCTTTTAATTTCAATCTAAAATATAATTTGCATATTAATTCCCCTTTCAATCTAAAACAAAAAATGCATTTGAGTTGCATGAGTGTATGATAGGGTTGTGTAGAGGGCAGACAAGGTGTTGGGTGTTGGTTGAAACCAACCATTTGGTGATTGCTTGGACTCTAGGAGAACAACATGATTTTAAGCGTGTATCATTTCTTTAACTTTGCAGTGAAACATCAATTTCATTGCCGTTACCAGCTAGAGTGTGCCACACATCCAAGTAATTTCTACAGTGCACACTATTGCTTACTCTTTGTTAATTTAAGTCTTATCAATAAACCTTTACGTGCAACTACAATGCATGAGTGTTTTTAGTTGGAAACTTTTAGGGTGTGTTTGGTATGAAATGAATATATATTTCATTTTATTTGTAAATAAAATGAAAAATTCATAAGGAATTGGATTTGCAAATGAATTGAACTGTTTGATATAATATATGCTAGAATTTCAATTCTTTCATTTGTAAATGAATTTCTTATTTGGTGTGACTTAGAAATTAGAATTATTTGTACATTGTGACTAAAATACACTTACATTTATAATACTAAACAAAATTATGATAACAATATTATAACAACAATTGTTTGTTGATTATTTAAACACAAACAATTGTTTAATATAGATTAAATATTTAATTATTTAATATGAATTTAATATTAAATAATTAAATATTTTTTAAAATATTTGTACATTAGTTTAGAATCGAAAGAGAGGAAGAGGGAGAGACGGCGAGAGAGAGAGAGAGAGAGAGAGAGAGAGAGAGGGAGGGAGGGAGAGAGAGAGTGAGAGAGAGAGAGGGAGAGGGAGAGAGAGAGGGATAAAATTGTCCAAAAAAAAAGGCATGAAATTCATTTGCAAATAATATCTATTTAGGTTGGATTTGCAAATGAATAATTTTAACTTATTTCTAATTTCTTCATTTATAATTCTTGATTTTGAGTTTTTTTTTTTTAAAGTAAACTAAGCAACAGAATTTAGATTTGTAAATGAATTCTTTAAAATTTTAAAAAATTTCATTTATACCAAACAATATGTTAAAGTACAAGTCTACGCATGCAGCAATAATGCAACTTAATTAACTTAATTTGAATAAACGATAATAGAATTCTTATTGAAGGTGGATAAGTTCATTCATTTTAATCAAACAATATTCAATCAGGCAAGCACCTAGTACATGGAAAATAGAGATGGAAAATTGAAAAATGTGTTCATAATAAATTTGTTTTCCAAAAATGGAAAAAATAAAATTAATTCTTTATATTCTAAATTAAAATATGTTCTAGGAAACAAATTAATATAATATATCTTTTTCGCTTTTCCATTTTGTAGAAAACTAGAAAACAAGGGATCTATTTGGTTAATCAATTTATTTAAAGCAGTATGTTGAGTTTGCATTATATTGTCACAGAATATTACATATTCAAAATATTGTAATTTTCAAAAGATTGTTGGTGTCTATATTTTTTTACTATACAATCTATTTTTACTATCTACCACTTAACTTACAAAACCAAACATCTTCAAAGTTTTAATCTTTATTTTCTATTTTAACACCAAATGAACACAATTGTAATACATTTTGACATTTTTTCATTTTTTCTATAGAAAAGAAATAAAAAAGAATATTAAAAATGGAAAACATAAAATTATTCACACAACTAAACACAACATTCCTCTCTTCCAAT
>CAODLS012773397.1:0-11475 GCA_948243855.1 Flueggea neowawraea
ATCTCTTACAAGCCTCAGAGAACGGAACTAAAATCAATTTTACTTCAAACAATACTAAAGCATTTCAACATTTATTAATAAAAATAAAAATACATTTTTAAAACATAAATTTTCAAAATAATAATAAAATTATGATCAAATCAGAAATCATATTTAAGTACCAAATAAGTTTACAGAGTCAAACATCCACAGCTATACCGGTATGAAGCACCTACTAAAATAAACATACTATGCCTGAACAAAAAGACACTAACTAAAACTGTAAAATGTCTTATCAAGTATTGAATGCTGATAAACCGCAATCAACCAAAATCACCTGCAAATAAGAATACAAGAGAAAACACAAGAAGAAATGGGTAAGATTCCTAGTGAGGAGATCTCTAGTGAGGAAATGACACTCGACAATGCATCATACGTGCCTCACAAAGACCGTTTTGAAAACGTTTGAAAATACCGCAGGTAGATTTAATTATATATATGTATACATGCTAGATACAAAATAGTAGTTTCGAAATTCGTTTCGAAATCTTTCGCAACCAAAGCAATAGTAGGGATACATATGTACAAAAATATTTATTTAAAGATGTAAATAATAAAACGTGCAAAAATTCTTAACATGCATTCATGCTAAAGTTCATCATTTGTAACAAAAACGAAAACGTTATCAGAGTCAAAACTCATGCTATGCAGATATCATGCCAAATGATATCTAGAGCTGATGATCACTGATCATATGCTCGTACTACATTAGAACTGTGTTGACTTTATCAGATCAAAATAAACTAGCAACCTTAAGAGTCCAAATGGTACCCGACTCAAAAGGGCTAACAGCTGACAGCCTTAGATACTCTAAATAGTACTCCGTCCAAGCTAAGAGTCTTAAGGTTATAACAAAGCATATACTGATCTAAGCACATCTGCGACTATTGTAGTCCGCCACTGAATACATACGTGGACCTCCTCCACTGAATACATATAGTCATGTGTGTTAGTTAAACACATGTGTGTTACCACCTACCATAGTAAGTGAGTTTTCACAATGGTATACCAAATGTTACGTTTATCCCATAACAAAGGCGTCTCATATCGAAATATTTTATCAAAAACATATGCAGATATTTATTTAAAAATATTCAAACTGACAATATGTTAAACATACATCTTGTTTACAAAATATATCAAAAGTTCAACCGAAACGTTTATTTACAAAAATATCTCAAAAATACTAGACAGAGTATTTATTCCGAAAATATTCCAGAAACCAACACATGTTTTAGAAAATATTCTTAAACTCAGACTGAACATTTTCTAAATAAAGAATATCTTAAAATTCAAACAGGGGATTTATTACCAAAACTATAATAAATATTAATGCATAATATTTATTCAAAAACCATAAAAAAATCCAACCGAAACACTTACTACAAAACATAATAAATCCCAAAGCAGGTTTTTTATGTAAACCAAATTTTATGATTTCTCGATCCTTTAGTAATTCCAAATTACATGCAAAGTTTCAACACAACAAAAACAACATAGCTTTGGAGACACAGCCTATGTGTATGGAGCTGTCATTTCACTCACATGAAAATCCAAGCTAAATGACCCCATTCAACCTCTACTAGTGGCTAGTCAACATCGCTGACCGGAACACGATGCGGAAACAATTATCAAAGCAAAATCAAAGACATGATGTTGGTATTGTGGCTGCACAAAAATGTGTGCACATGCATATGCAAACTCAAATGTTCAAACGACGGCCGAAAATTCATTTCGGTCGAAGATCTAACACTTTGGTCCCAAAAATTAAAATCTCTGTAAAATTACCATTTGGTCTCCGAACCTCTTAAAATTACACTTTGATCCCTAAGACCACAAAAATTAATAATTAATTTCCAAACTTTTAGAATTTAAAATTAAATTCTCCAAATAATTTAATTTATGAATAAAACCTCAAATTTCTCAAAATTACAAAACTCATCGGTTTCTAAAATTACAAATCTAAAACATATTTTTTCAAAATTATAAATCTTACCATCTATGTAAAATATCAGACCCAACTCTCCAATTATTTTAGAAAAATCAGAAATTTTCACCTAAGTCCTTGCGACAAAAAATATATATTTTTAAAAATGCCCTAAAACTTGAACCGAGTGGAACCCGATGTTCGCACTCATTCCAACCAACTCAAATCAGTCCCAGGAACTTAGATCTAGCTTCGGTTTCACCCAGTTCCACCTAAACCGACCCAATCATTATTCTAATTTTTGGACCAACATTGTTCATCAACATAAAATCATCAATTCTTCAATTTCAAGTTATATTCATATTTTTCTATCATCAGTCCATAATTACCCAACAAAAATCAACTCATTTCCAGCCAACAAGAATCCATTCAAACCCATTTTCGGCCTCAATCAAACCCACACAAATTTCAACAATAAAAGTGGTGAAAACAAATGAATCAATCCACAAAATACATGTCCAGACCTTGATTGATGGAAAGGAATGAGCAAGAAGCCAAGAGAGTGGAACAAATTCGGGGTTTGAGTGATGAAAAATGAAGAAAATGAAGCGAGAGAGAGAAGAGAGTTGGCGGGTTTGTTTTGAAATGAAGAAGGAGAAGCAGAACGATGTCGTTTAGTGCTAAACTGAAGAAGAGAAGAAACGACATTGCCTGAGTTAGTGAGTGACCAACACACACGCCAACGACTGGCTTCACACACGGACGACATGAGCCACAGTAACGCGAACGACGCTAGCTTGCCAAGCAACTTAGACGACCTGTAGCTCGTGCCTCTTTCTCCCATTTCTTTTTTTTTTTCAATTTCCACTCAACAAAACAACTTTAAATCATTTTCAAAATTTCCAAAACTTCACCAATCACTCAAATAACATTTAAAAATCAAAATTAACTCTTCAAATTTCAAAAATAAAATTTAAAATTTAATGAAAATTTTCCAGAATAATTAATGAAAATTAAACAAAATATTTTCTTACTAAAATAAATTGAAACTAAAAAATTTAATCAATGAAAATTAACAAATTTGATCATTTCAAATTTTATAAAACCAATAAAAATATATTTCTTTGATTACGAAATTAACAAAAATTCATTTAACGAAGAGAAAAAAAATTATACCGAAAAAATTCAATCGAGGAAAAATACAGGATATTACACTTGTTCTTAAATGTTGTCAGTCAAAACTAACGAGACATGTCAGCTTTGGTGACGTACGTGGCTATAAAGACTTTTTTGCCCTTTTGTTAAATTTACTTTTTTTCTCTTTTCCCCTCTCATTCTCTTTGTCTTTCTCATCTCTCTCTCAGTCTTTTTCTCTCTCCATCTCTCTCACTCATCGTCTTTGTTTTTCTCACCAATACCACTCATTCGTTGTCCTTCTTTCACATCTCTCTCTCTCTCAAACCACATCGCCACTGCAAACCAGGTCTCTTTCTCGCTTAATATGACGTCTCTCCGTCTCTCTCTGTAATGCCAAGGAAAAGAAAGAGACAAACAATGCCAAAGAAAAGGCAAACCTCCAGATTGAAATTATTCATAACCCAATAAACTCGACATAAACATCTCTCAGCAATAGTAAAACTCCTCCAAAATAACCAATGCAAAATGCCACACAAACAACCAGATCACAAACCTAATAAAAAGTCAATAGACCCAAAACCACAAAAATCAAAACCCATAATCACAATTTCAGTAAAAACCCAGCAACATTGCACAAAACCCATAACAAAGCTGAATTTGGTGGCAGAGGGGATTCTTCTAATCTCTCTCAAAACCCATCATCGATTCATAAAACCCATCAACATCCTTCAACATTCGTACTAAGATAATAACTTGATCACTAATTTCCTCCCCAACTTTTCTAATAAAGAACGCCTCCGACTCAAACACCAGAAAATCAACCCCCTCAAATCCATGCAACCTAGAAATCTAACAACAAAAATTCAATCAAGATGCCAATAAATTAAAGACGTCGATCCTCGGCACTACTTCTTTGACATTAGAGGCAAAGTTAGAGCACCAGACCTGGCCCCTTCGATGTCTCGTTCTCTCCTCTCTCTCTTCAATCGATCTCCTCTCTCTTCTATCAGTGTCGCGAGAGAGAAAGCGATGACGTCGTTTTGAGGGAAAGGATGGAGTGAGGAAGCAATGGCAGCAGCTTGAGAAGGGGAAGCAGAGGTTGTTGGTGTGGGTTATTACAAAAGAGAAGTATAATAGAGAAGCAGAGAAGAGAGAAAGATAGAGAAAGAGAGAACGAAGATACAATGAAAGGGAAAGAGAGAAAGTGTAGAAGAGAGATAGTGAGTAAGGGTACAAAATTCTTTTTCTATTTTCTATTAAGATAACTCACCATTAAATCGGAGAGACGTGATATGAGTCTTTGCAAAATTTAAAGACGCAATGAGAGATTACGATAAATCTTATTGACGCTATACTAATTCCTCCAAAATAAAAAGCTCTTTCTTTTAAAAAAATGTGATTAGGAATTCAAGCTCAAATAGAACAATCCGCATATGATCCTACCACTTTTCGTTATCCCCTTCCCACTTAGACCACTTCCCACCTCTCCACTCTCTCTCTCTCTTGCTTCTCAAGTTCTTTAACAAATTAAAAAACAATTTGAAATAAGCTAGTTTGGTATACACTCCACACACTGGTTTTCATGGTTGCACATGATTATCTGGGTTGGATATGAGTCAAACAGGAGCTAACAATTCGGTTTATGGAACCATAATAGTAAATATATCTGCTTTCCACACAACGGAGTTCAGTTCTTAGTGGATTGCTTCCCGGATGAGTTTTTAGGAGAAAAATATGTTCCATTGATAATATTTTTTTTCTTTAACTTTCATTATATGTGTGCACTGCCAAGTAAGCTCATCTGGTTTGTAATTGAACTGTTGAAATCATTCACAAACATTTGTGTCAGCATTCATACAAAACTGTTTGATTACATATGCACTATTAGCAATGTCTATAACCATGTTGTCAAGAAAGTGGAAAATGAAATTCTCCAGTTATTTTCTAGTGCCTTGGAAAAAGAGAAGCATGTAGTTAGCCAATACTTTTTTAAAGTATATAGTTAGTCAATATTTTTTCTAATTATAATTGCAATTTCATTCAGGGCTATGTTCCAGAAAACCTAGACAGTGTGACTGAGTTTGAGGCTCCTCCGTCTCCAGAATCTTCTTACAGTCAGACATTTCCAGCTGAGGAAGATTTCACGAAGGAGCCTGTAGTGGTTCCACCACAGCTGCATTTAACTGTCCTTGGCATGGAGAGCCCTGATGAAGCTTCTTTTTCCAGGCCACAGCATTTTGTCCTAAATCATCTCTTTATCGAGAAAGGATGGGCATCGCAGTCTTTGGTTGCTCTTGGACTGACTCATAGGTTCCAATCCAAGTATGTCACTGTTGTCCTTTATAAGCCACTGAAAAGGTAGCAGTTACCCACAGCAATAGACTCTGTAAAGGAAGGATAATCACTTTCACAAAAATGGCTTTGTGAAGATACGCCTGTTTATAACTCTTTAATGGTCAATGTATGCCATGTTTGTTTTGTTGTAGTTTTCTTTTACTTGCTTACAAGGGTTTTGCTCCATCGCATACACTGCAAAACAGTTCAAACGTTGGTAGTAATCTCTCTCTTCTCTTTCACTTTGTTTTTCTCGAGTTGATGAAAATGAATGATGACTGTCGATAAGCATTTTATGATTCACATGTTAGCGAAAAAAAAAATAGTCGTGGTAGGATGAAATAACAGGCATTTAAAGTGTCTCCCAAAAAGGTAAGAAGAGAATGCAGTTCCTCGCCTGGAGAATCAGCGCGTTGCGGTGATCTGGCAACCTGTAAGGTGAGCTGCTCCAACTTCTTGCTTAGCTTGGTTGAGTTTTGATATCTAGCACTGTATTGAGCCAAATCATCATAGATGAATTTTGTCATGAGTAGATTTCCCTTTGCAGTGACATTGGGACAGCAAGAACTCAATTGGTATATATTATGCCTTATGATTGACTTCTAACGGGGATCCACCTTTAACTTGTATGATCTTGTCCAGGTGTGTTTTGTTTCCATATATTGCTTTGATGTCATATAATACTTTTTGAGGTCGTTTGGCAGCGCATCATTTTCTGTACTTAGAATGAACTATGTAGGAGTTTTTATATTTTGTATTAGTGAAAATTGATGAAATTGTTGGTGGGAATGGCTGTATTGAGAGAAAAAAAATGTTGTTTTGCCACAAACAAGCTTTTTTTGTAGGAAAAATGTTATATGCTGCCATGTACCAAACAAGCCATTTACGTAGAAGTACAATTTTTTTTTATTTTTTAGTATATAATTTATCAAACTTACCAATTTATAATTTACATCTAATATTTACGGCTGAAATTATGAAAACCAAACACCACCGTGTTCTTTCTTTCTTTTCTTTTTTTATTCTCTTTGCTGCCAATTTCACTTGTGCTACTTATTTTCATAACTGCAGTACGAGGGGTTTTTTTATATGGCTAGTAAGGCTATATTATCGAAGCCAAATTGAGGAGATAGTAGAGGTTGGAAGTTGGGGAGCTGTTTCATCAAAATTTGGTCGAACCTGTGTGCCTTGCATAATGAGGCCACATTGTTTAGGAGAGAAAATGTTCTATAGAAAATAATTTTGTCTTTTATGTTTTAATTTTGGGGATCTTGGTAAAATAAGCTGAGACAACTGTCACCGACCACTTTTTCTTTTTCTTTTTGGGCTCTTTGATGAGCATTCCGTTTAAACGAGACTAAACAACTGAGTCAAACCAAACTGCATGTTTTTAAAAGAATTAATTTTACACATAATATATATTTTTATTAAATTATTAAATAATTATGTTTATAATATATATATATATAATTTAATTTATATTAAACTAATTAATTATTCACTAAAAAATTTATACAAGAAAATTTTAATGGTTTTTTTATAATAATTAAAATATTGTCATTTTTTTCTTTGATTTACTTTTTTGAAAAATATATATTAAATTTGTCTATATTAACTCTCTTTAAATTGGTAATAAGAGAAATAAAAAAATAATTTATCAATTAATTACGTAATTAGTGTATATTTTTTTAAAAAGTAATAATAACATAGATAAAGAGTACAAATTAATGAACATGTAAAATTAAATAGTGATTACTTTATTATTTTTTTAATATTTTTTTTATTTTTATATGATTTAAAAATTATATATTATTCTAAAAAATAAGTGTAAATTCAATAGAATTACAATTTCACTTTACTTAACTTAATTGTACTAAACTCGATCCAAATTAATAATGACTATCAAATAATGAACATATAATTTAGTGAACGCTATGCTGAACAAGCTTCGTGCTTCTCTTAGTTGTCAAATTCATATATTTTTATCGAGACATATTAGTGAATCTTTTCTAAAAGTAAATAAAAAAATTTCAAATCTTACAAATTGAGTATAAAAGAAAATAGTTGCAAGATCATTATATTTATCGAATAGTATAAATATAATCAAAGCATAAATAGATACTTAAAATCTCGTTTTAAAATAATATATTTAATTTTTGCTACAACTGTAAGCTAATTAATAGAATATTCAAAATATATTTACATGGGTGAAATAATATTTTAAAAGAATAGTGTATAATAACAAAGTAATTGTAAAACAGATAATATCATTATTTTTTTAGGCAATAATATCATCATTAACACATAATGATATCAATAAGTTCATTATCTTTAAAGTGAAATACACATTATATATGGTCTAAGATAAAAAGTCAATTGAAAAAATAAATTGTTTGGTTAATAATTTAAGATGATCAAACTACCAGAATGAAAAATAAAGTATTACAAATTGTGTAGGATAATTATGTTTAAATTTAAGATAGTTACAAATTGTTGGATGTTTTTAAAACAAAATTTAAATTTTTTTAGGATAATTACAAATTATTAGATTTTTTTTCAAAATATATAAAGTTTGTTTTTAAAACTAAATTTAATTTTTTTAAAGATAATTACAAGTTGTTAGATTTTTTTTAAAATAGATAAAATTTAAATTTTTTATTGAGATAATTTCAAATTATTTTAAAAAATTAATGTATTTATAATAAAACGTACATAAAATCTCCCACCGAACCCAAAACGTGTACAATCTTTTTTTGGATTGGTCCAAATTCCAACCCCGAAGTTTCCAAGTCCGACCAAGCGGACAACCTCAACAATATAGTAGGACTCCACCTCTAAAATCTCTGTTAGTTTCACTTCACAGATTCCTATTCTTCCCGATCCTCTCAACACCAAAAACCTCATATTTCCTCATATGTTGATTATATGTAGCGGGACAAGGTAATGTTTGTAAATTTATAAGAGAACCAATTTATTTTTAAAACATCAATGTATTTATAATTATTAAAAAACAATAAGGGTATATTTGTAATCATAAAAAATAAATAAAGATATAATAGTCTATTTTTTTTTGCACATCCATACATTTATATATGTTATAATTAATTTTAAGAATTTGAACATATTGGTATTAAATACAACAAATTAATAATCGAACGAATCGAAAAACAACAAGTCATTCGAGTTATTAACCTATATGTGCGCAACAAAAAACATAAATGGAACGAGAATGACATGAACTGATTTTGCCTCTTATATGTCACATGAAAATCCTTATGAATGCAAGAATCACAAGCAAGTGAAGGAGAACAAAACTCTCTCTTCCTCTAAGAAAGCTGACAGCTTATACAAAAAGAAGACTTCTTTTTGTGTAGGGTCTCATGTGGACTTTTCTATACACTTATGTCTAACTTTGTCACTTACTCAACTAAGATTTGACCTAATTGAGTTGGTGAGCAAAACAACCAAACTTTGACCAAATTGAGTTCAAATTAATCATCTCATCATGAACGGATTACTTTTTTTTTAACAGAACCGATATAAGAAACAGAGCACATAACTTGGAAGGGAAAAAGACCAAAAGAAAATGACCGGAGGACACTTTTTTTGTCGGGTTTCAATTATATGGGGTTTTACATCACTCAGTGTATTGTTGATAAAAAAAAAAAAGAAAGACAAGAAAATGATCTACAAAACGCCGGGAGCTGAAGCCACCACAGAACAGGATTTGAGGAGCGTTGAGTGTGATCAGAGATGTTTTAAAGTCTAACCAGTGTTCACAACATCAACAAGCTATTATGCTCTGAATTATTTTATCATTTACTAGCGAAATACCGTAATCTACTAACACATACTGAATTCCAGTACTCAGAGATCCTGCTAACTTCTAAGAAATCTTTTATTCAATTCTTAATGGGAGCAATTAAAATAACTTATCAGAAAAAACACACTGAACTGCCAATCAAGTTGTATTATTTCTCATTTCTGGGCTCAATCCATGATTGTCATCGCTCATTCCTCACCAAGTTCAAAACCCCACATCTAAATACATGTGTTGTCCAGTTCAATTATTAATCTTTCAAGTGACCATCTGAATGAATTTGCACGGAAATACCTAGGAAAGAGGGAGTTGCATATTGCTAGGGAGGCTGAGAATTTACAGAATCAATGGAGTTGCAGAACTGAAGATGAAGAACAGCCCTAACCAGTAGGTGCTGCCATATCCAAGAGGCCTGAATCAATGGGACATAGGAATTGGTTGTAACAATGTTATTGTTAATCACACCAGTGAACAGACAAATCAAGAACATAACTGCTACTCAAATCCTACTTGAGCTCCAAATATTGGAACATCAATTATAATACCATTCAATACTGGAACAAACATATTAATTGATTGTTTTTCTTTCATTATGCTGAAAAATTTGTGCAATTCTTTGGTCCTCATGTTCATAATTAATTACTTTTGATTGCCCCTTAAATCCTTGATAGTCAATCACTCTTACCCTCTTGCGATCCAATCTCTTGCAAGTAATGTTCTGCTTCCAGAGCTGCCGTGCAACCTGCATCGTTATCAGAAAAAGTTCTCATTGATTAAAATAAGTGAAACAAGTTTGAGCTAATTGGAACAAATATATTTTTTAATTGAACAGAGATGCTAAGTAATGGTTTAATTGCCCTGCCCTTCATCTCATTACAAATGTCAAAATTTGCTAATGACAGATACTGCTACAACCGGCAGAATCAGTGAGAAACTAAAAAATAAGTCAGCGCCATATCAGACAGGTTAATTTGAAGTTCAAAACCAGGAATTCCAATGCAAGATGTGATGATATAAATGATGAGATCAGGCCTCGACAAGCATTGGACTTTTAGATTTCAGCTGCAGGTTCATGCTGAAGCTTCCTTAATACTTCAGGCAAAATCTCATACATGTGCTCTGGCTACCAACAAAATGAAGCTAAGCTTCACTTGATATAGCTTTGATCAGAAAAAGGGGTAGCTTGGAAATAAATTTAGATAATTATTATTCATCTGGGGGGGATCAAGTAACATGGAGAGCAAACTTAAGTTCCTCTTGTTTGATTTATTCAAGCAAGGATGAAGTAATATAATAATAAGCAACAGATATGGATGCTACAACTTATCAGTTATCGATCATTAAGCTCACTCTAGTGTATATTCGACTAGAAGTTCAAACTTTCAATTAAGAATGACAAAACTTCACCATCTGGATATTTGTCAATTTGAAGTTTCAGCGAAACCAAAACAAGAAGACATGATTAACTTACAGATGATAAGGCGAAAAATGAAAAACAAAAGGTTTTAGGAAGTACCAGTGCCAGCGGCAGTAATAGCTTGCCTGTATTTCTTGTCCTGGACATCTCCGGCCGCAAAAACACCACGGACACTGGTCTGTGTAGTACAAGGTTTAGTAATTATATAACCATCAGAGTCAAGGTTCAGCTGGCCATCCAAGAATTTAGTGGCAGGTTCATGGCCAATGGCAAAAAATAATCCGGAAACCTTCAACTGAGAAACTTGTCCAGTGACAACATCTTTGACCTTAAGTCCACCGAGAAGGCGATCCCCATAGGCTTCCACCACAACAGAATTCCAAATGATTTGGATTTTGGGGTTGGTCAAGGCCCTGCTTTGCATAATCTTGGAAGCCCTGAAGGCATCCCTCCTGTGAATGATGTATACCTTAGACCCATACTTGGTCAGAAAGTTAGCCTCCTCCATAGCAGAATCTCCTCCGCCGATCACAGCCAGTGGCTTGTCCTTGAAGATGGGAGCAGCACCGTCTCAGACAGCACAGGCAGAAATTCCCTTGTTCCAGAAGGCATTTGAGCCAGGAAAGGGAAGTCGCTTGGCCACGGCACCATAACAGTGTCAGCAAGGACGGTCTTGGAATCATTGAAAATCTTAAAGGGAGAGAATGACAAGTCAACCTTATTGACAGTTTCAGTAAAGATTTGGGTGCCAAAGCAAACAGATTGTTCATGGCATCTGTCCATAAGCTCCATGCCCTGGAT
>CAODLS012773495.1:0-20208 GCA_948243855.1 Flueggea neowawraea
CATGAAGTTGTACTCTCATCTAGCAAACAAAACACGAAAATTGTTTGCCATTGTTTAGATTTTATTAAGAAAAGTAACTAATGCCAAATTTATCAGAAGGTCCTCATTATCTTCACGTCAGGCACAGAACATCAGGAAAAATTCTCCGATTAAGTTGCCCTTTCTTCTAATACCAGATAGCCATCACCAAGGTCCAGGTCTACTAATATCAAATTCATTGAAATTTTAAAGTTAAGTAATCAAGTACTCAGGCAACCATTATCAGAAACACTTTAAGAAGACAAGTGTAAGGGTAAAATGAGAAAGAAAAGATTACTAATTTACCAAGAATTCTAGTGTAATACGAAAGAGGTACATCGGTGTGTTGGATCTCAACAACTCAACAATCAAACTAATTACAGCGATAAGCACAGATCTCATGGGGAAGAAGACCTGAAGACGCCAAACAATCACCCACATTTTCACAACAAATGAAGCTCAAATCAACAAAACAAACCCATAAACATCAACTCCATCTACTTCTTTTGACCACAGATCTTGTATATTAACTCTATTGCGTCAAAATTCACACTTTACAGTCAAACGGGTTACTTCAGGTTCCTTCAAATCAATCTTCAAAACACCAAAACCCTTCTCCTCGTAAACCCAAATCAAACCCACCAAAAACCCAGATGAAAATAGTTAAAAAAAATGAATATTGAAACCTACGTTTGATGCCACCTTGGACCTTGTGGACGGGCTTTTAGCGGCCGAAGAGACGGTTGATCTTGGCTGAGAATGGCGACGGCTTTGGAGATGACTTCTTTGATTTCTCATCAATATCGGAGTCCGATGATGACGACGAGTCCTGGTGGATTTTCTCCAGCAACGACAGTGACTCCTCCTCCTCGTGATGCTCCGCCATGGCTTGATTCGAAATTTCACTCACACAAACCCTCCAAAAGCGTTTCGAAACTTAGAAATGAAAATTCGAAACCGAAACGTGACAGAGAGAGATTACATCTTCGCACAAAAAATGATCCAGAAAAAACACGCGAAAATGAGAACTCTGTGGAATAGAGGTGAGAAGAACAAAAAGAGAGGGATGGTAAGGTCAATTCACCAGGCGGGAAGAAAAAACTCTAGCCTCCCCCAAGGATGCTCTTCTCGTACGGACGGGACTTTTCTTCCCCACAAACTCGGGAAGGCGCGTAATCAATGGAAACCAAACATGACGAGGTAATTATCGTCCTCTGAAACTTATGTCCCCCTCTGAAGTTACCCCATACCAAACAAGGCTTAAAGAGTGTAATTGTGACAATGTACAATATGTGATATGCAAATATAAATGTAGAAATTAAAACTTCAGACATCGACCAAAAACTCATTTAGATCGAATATATAAACTTATCTCTCAAAATTGATTATCGATGTAAAATTACAGTTTGATCCGACTTATGTAAAATTACATTTTAGTTCTCAAACCTTTCAAAATTTCAAACAATCCTCATTAAAGTATTTTGAAACTATCAACTAGTCCTCCAAGTAATTAGAATTTCAAATAAATCTTCAAACTCTCAGAAATTAAAAATCAATCCCAACATGCAAAACATCAGATTTGATTCTTCAATTATTCATAATTATGCAAAATTATGTTTTCGGTCCTTTCGATTGAAAATTGTCCAAAAATGACACAAAATAGTCCAAATCGATACCCATTGTTCCGAATCACTTAAATCATATTCCAATTATTTTTATTCATCAAAACCATTCATCAATTTAATCAATAAATCAACAAAAACTCAAATTCATTATTCCTAATAAATCATAACCACACCAATTCTCTTCAATCCCCAAAACCAATCACAACTCATTCAAATCTATGTTTAATACACCAAAATCAATCAAGAACTAACCAAAATTCATCACCAAATCACCCAATTTGTCAATCTAATCATCATCATCAACAACAACTAACATTCATAATAATTTCTCGCTATAAAATTCAACAATTAAATCCATAATAAATAACAAATCACTTAAACTTTTTAAAGTCTCATCTTGCCCATTAAAGATCGGTTCCATATTATTGAAATTCACTGCTAAAATTAAAAGGAAGTCTTGCCAAAAATTCGTCAGAGTATCACCGGTTGGTCACTGGAATCTCGTCAAAAAATTGACCACCAACCCAGATCGGTAGTTATTGATGAGAGGAGACCAATGGTGGCAACGTTACGCCCTAACTCCTCCCTGTTTGCCAGAAATCTCCAAATTGTCCTGACTTCCTCCCTTGTTGTCTCCGGATTCCAACGGTTTCATAGGCCATCATCAATCTCAAATGAAATAGCACATCACCAAAAACACGGAGCAACTTACAGTTTATCGATTGGAAGCCTAGAACTCAAGCTATTGAATTTTGAAAATTTCTCTCTTTTCTTCCTCTCTCCCCTTCTCTCTTCTCTTCCTTTCTTTCTTTCCACTTCTCTGTTGACTTCCTTCAATAAATCTGTCATTTTCTTTTATTTAGCCCCTCTTACTTTATTTTATTTACAAATCAAACCATTCTCCTTTCTTCTTTTCAAAAGTCACCACAACCATCCTTAAAATTTTAATTCCTTCCTACTTCTCAACATAATAATTCTCCCAATTGGTTTATTCATAACTCCAAGGATGTATTCATATAAGCTCTAATAATTTTTTTTATAATTCAATATTTATAGAAAAAAATTGGGCCATTACAGTTTTGATGCAAGCTGGGTCTGGAATGGAATACGACATGACCATGTTGTATGTGCTACGAAAAATGGGTTGTTGATGTCACATTAGGCCGCGTGTTTTGGAAGTCTAGGCCTCAGGATAAGAACTGGATGGATGAAAATAGAAGGTTTTTTAGTGATGTTTACTCCTGGAACAATAGATTATTATTTGTATTATTATTATTTTTGTAAATTTCTAAGGAAAAGAATTAAGTTTTAGAGGGAGCACATATAAATACTTTATTATCATTGGTGGCTTCTCTCTTCCTGATATCTGGACAGTCACATTTTATAGCATAACATACTTTCATTCTTTGTGTCTATATCTCATCAACATATGTAACTAAACTCACATCTAGTCAAGGTACTTTCGATGTTCGATCCAAGTAGGTTGTGAGACTATTGTTTTTATATGTTTTTGAGTATTTTGAGTATTTATTCAATTCATTTCCTTTCATGTTTTATTATTATTTGTGTTGATAGTTTAATAAGAGCTCGTTGAGTGACTAACCGAATAATATACTACTATTTAGGATTAATAGGGAGCCTCTAATTAATTCTAATATACATAGAAAATAAAATGTTTGTTTGTGGTTGGGCAAATTTTAATGTTATGGAATTGAATGATCTAGTTTAAATGATTTACAACATTCTCGACTTCTCTGGCTAGGATAGAGGTCTCTTTGGTTCTTATTGTTGCTATTAGATTAAACATTGTCAGGGCGTCCCAGGTGCTATCTAGTTGGTAAGGGAAATAGTCTGTAGGACTGATGTATGCTAAATTTACACATTAATTCAAGCATAAATAGATAGCATTTTGGCCCTAAGTGTACTTAATTATCCACAAAGTTATACTCTTTTTGTGTTTTGTGTAGGGTGATGAGCAATGCATGAAATGAGATGAAGAAAAGAATAAAAAGGCATGAAAAATATGTTTTAAAGTTGAAAGATCAATGGAAAAAAGCTTGAGAAAAATCAGCTTAAAAGGAGCAACTTTCATTATCACAACCTGCACCACGGTCATGGCCATTGGAGGCCATGACTGTGGCCATCTACTGCCCAAAATTTGACACAAGAGTGGCAAGATAGAAGCAAGCCACTGTCATGGCCCTTCAACTCTATGGTCGTGGGCACGACCAAGCTGCACAACCACGGCTGTTGGCACGCCTAAGGACAATAACCACGGTTGTGGCCTTAACCGTGGGCACGCCAAACTTCCAGAAGCAAGCCACGGTCATGGCTATGGAGGTCATGACCGTGGTGACCTGTAGAATGTGACAATGAGAGAGAAAAATGTGGTGATGAATGAGGACAAATGTGTGGGGACCAAGGCACATTCAATGGGTATTTTTGTCAACATTTTTGTAGGGTTTTGAGATCACATGTGGGCTATAAATACTCCTCTTATTTACCCTTTTTAGGATCATTCTTGGTGACTCCTAGAATCATTCTCTTTGTCTTTTAAGTTTTTAGATAAATCATTTTGGGGTTTTGTGGAAGAACAAAAGGGAAATCTTGGAGGTTGGGAATCTCTTGAAGGAGACTTGAAGAGGCTTCTCTACATCAACTCTTCCTCTAATTCTTCACATTTGTGTTTAATTAATATGTTTTATTGTTTTATTTGGTTTTCTTTGATTATGGTAGCTAAATCTCTTGTTAGGACTTAGAGATGTAAGCTATTGATAAATACTTGCTATTTAATGAATAGTTATTGTTTATGTGCCTCGAATTCCATATTTGAAGTTTATTTTTAATGTGTATTGTGTTGATGCTCTTTATTTGAATGATTGTCCATAGATTTGATTTGATGACTTATTATGCTCGACTATGATTATGCTTGATCACCATAGTTTTAGTTTAGATAAGCCTAGTTGAAGAATTGAAAGATGAAGGCTAGGTGAGGCCCACAAGCATTAAACTTGTGTGGTTTAAGATAGAGATATTACTTCCCCATAAGGTGTTCAATGAAATTCATCAATGGCTTAATGAACCTAGTTTAGTTAATTAAGGCCGAGATGACCCTTTTAGTAAATCTAGATATGACATAAATGACCTTGATAGAGGCGCTAGTTCTATGGAGAGAACACTCAACCCAATACCTCATTCATCAATGTAGCAAGTAGAATTCTTTAGTTGAAATCTTGAAAGTCCTAAAGCTTTATTATTATTGTTTACCTCTTTTATTTTCAAATAGCTTGCCTTTGTTAATTTTGCATCTTTAATCAAAAACCCCAAAAATCACATTATGTTATTTATTTTTTTTGCCTTACGAATTGATCACCATCGTGTTTTCTAATTTTTATATCATGGCCATTTTATTTTTAAATTTAAAAATATTGCTACTTCTTTAAAAGTAATTGTAAAATCAATACATAAAATTAAAAATATTTTTCAGATTTTGAGCACAAAAGATGCAAGTGAGTAATCCTTATGGTATGAATAAGGTTTAATAATCTTGACAAAAAAAATGGTTGAAGTATCATTGTACTATTATATTAATAGAGAAACTGAGAATTGGAAAGAAATGACTTATTTAGATGTGGAAAATTTTCACTTTTTTTAGAAAATTAAAAAACATAAATGGAAAAATGAAAAATTTGTTCATGCAACACTAAAATTTTCATTGTTTTCTATGTTATTTTATAAAATAAAAACAAAATAGAAAACAAAAAAAATAAAATATTATTTTCTCAATTAAACATAGCCTAAAATTCCTTTATGAAATCTGCCCAACGTTAGCTTCAACAGCTCCAAAACCAAACTATTGTATTTTGGATGCCATTTCGGTTTCATCCCCTCCAATCGCTAGAAAAAACACAAAAAAAAACTTCGGAGGTGTTTAGTTGAGAAAATTTTTCTTCATTTTCTAAAAGACTAAAAACAGAAATAAAAAAATAGATATGATCGATTTAAAAAAAATAGATATGATCAACCGAACCACTACACACAACGCCAAAACAAATGGACCCTTAAGAGTTTATGTTAGCGTAAAGTGCCCCCAGAGGAAAAAGCAACTCCAGCCATATTTAGACCTTTCATGTTGCATTGTGGAACAGACACCAAGTTCCAATATCTCCTCTCTCTATTGTAAGATAACCAAATTAACCGCAATAACTTCCTTAGTAGTATTGGAGGCAAAAAACAAGAAATTACCACTTGCAGTCAATAAATAAATACTCTCACCAGGACAAATCACGGGTTTTAGTAAGTGACCGATCTAAATCCTGACCCATTGGTCGGACCGGTCAGTGAAGCAATCAAGTGCGATATCTCCGTGCCAACGTTTTTTGTAGACGAAAAGCCAGGTCGTGGACAGAGTTTGTGAGTTGTACTCACGTTTGAAACATCGGTCTGAAATCATGGTGGCAATGGACTTGTTAAGTAATTTCAATTGAATGATTTCGGGTAGAGCTAAGGAGAGGAGTATTTTCTGTATGAATTGTGAAGGAAGGAGGAAGAACCCAATTGCAGATGATGATTAAGCTCTTTGAGCTTCCATGTTTGTTGGGGGCTTGTGTTAAAGAAGTGGCTGCTCGTGGTTGCTTTTATACTAGTGCCATCCAATAATTTTGATGAAGCATTTCTCTTTCAATGTATGAATTCATTAATACAAATAAAGTTTTATTAGCAGTGCATCTAAAATTAATTTTCTATATATAAAAGGACCACTATAAAGTTGAGTTGTATATGGATGATTTTTTTCATCCCTCATTGATAAGCTCTCTCAATTTCAAATGTTCTCTTATCTTTTAATGGTTACCTCTCCCTATTGGGGAAAGGCTACTCATCTCATGTGGCTCGTCTGCACCAGCCGCATGAGATGTGAATCCTAGGGACAGCTCACACAGCTGTCCATTTTTTTTATTTTTTAAACGCCTCCAACTATCAACTTGACCGTTGGAGGCTAAAAAAAGGAATTGTTCTCTTTTTTTTATTAAATAAAAAAATTCTTATTTTTTATCTATAAATACGCTATTTTCATCTTATTTCTCTCTTACATACAATTTTAATTTATTTTTATCTCTTCTCTTATTAAACACACCAATTTCAATTACAATTTTTCCTATTTTTTTTTGTCAAATGGATCCAAACCATAATCAATTTTTCTCTCAAAATCTTAATCCAAACAATACGTCAAATTCTCAAAACCTTCCATATGGTTTTTTCCACATAATTTCCAAAATTCTACAACCCCCCCTCCCCCCATACCCATTATATCCACAAAATTTTTCATATTCTTAACATGCACACAATATGTCATCATATCCCTTTTTTCCTCTACCGAATATTTACAATCAAAATTCAGAAAATTTTATCTACCCCTCACTTTCCACCAAATATTTCAACTAGTCCACCATTAGATGTGGCATCTCCTACTTCAAATGCTTCAGATCCATGTTCGGTATCTGATTCTCAAAATCCCTCAATATATATTCAACCACGAATTGAGAGTTTCAATTTGAATGAACCACACAAATTAAATGGAGGAGAAAAGCATCAATCGTGGGCACCAGATGACGATCGAATGCTCGTGAAAGCTTGGAGTACTATGTCATGCGACAGTGTTGTTGGAGACAGGAAAACCGAGAAAGCATTTTGGAAAAGGACTTTTTATTATTTCGACAAGCATAAAAAATCTAGTCCTGAAAGAATACGTACAAGCATCAAGCAACATTGGTATTGGCTACTTCCACATGTTAATGAATTTAACCAATTTTACAACAGATTGTTGGGTGAGCATTGAAGTGGTTAGAGTGAAGACCTAATCAAGCAACATGCTCGTGAATTGTACTATCAAAGTCGAAAAAAACATTTTCAACACGAGCATGTTTGGGTAATGGTGAAAGATGATCCAAAGTGGCAAACGGTGACACCAATGCCTAGGTCCTTCAAAAGGACTGAAAATAATGAAAGCAGTGCATACACAAGTTCTTCTAATGCCGATACAAGTATGAGAGTCGATGAGGATGAATTCGAAGTTCACCCAACTGGCCAAAAAGCAGCAAAGGAAAAATCTAAATCGAAGAGGAAGGGAAAAGAAAAAGAGAGTACATCAAGCATGACCGAAGTTTTGGTAAGTCAATGGAACAAATTGAAGGAGAGGATGGATATTAGAGGAAAAAATCAAGAGTTTGAAAGCTTGCCGAATTTGATATATTGCTAAAGGATACTTCGATTATGTCTCCCAAACAACGTGAAGTGCACGCTCAAATTTGTTAGTCAATGTATTTTATTGTATTATGGCATTAGCTATTGTATTATTATTGTAATTTAGGGTATTATTATTGCAATTTATTGTTTTATTGCATTATGTAATGCATTTTATTTCTTTAATGGCATTAAGTAATTAATTTATTTTTTAAAACTTGTTTGAATTAATTTTAATGTATTTTTCTAAACTTATTTTATTTTTATTTTTTCTGAACTAGCCATTAAAAATTAGCTATTGTGAACTAGCCGTTGCAAGACTTGTATATATAGACCATAAAGTATACTATTGAACATATATGTTATTGTTGTGAAAAGAAAAAACCTTCTTAGAGCAAACCAAATGGGTTCGAGCAATTTTGAAAAGGTCAAAAAAATGGTTATGGAAGATTTGATCAATGATTTCGACGATCAAATGGCGATAATGTTATTGTAAGAATGGAGCAAACATGCAGCAAATGAGTCTTCGAACACCGGTGGAGGAAAGCGTCGACATTTGAAATGAGATCGTGAAGCCGGTCATCAACGCCTTTTTAATGATTATTTTTCTGATGCTCTGGTGTATCATGAAAACATTTTTTGTCTCAAGTTTCGAATGAGCAAGGGGTTATTTTGTCGATGTCACGACTCATAGCGGGCCCGTGACCGGTGTACGAGGCAGACCGTCCGTGGAAGCCCGGCTCATCTCGGACAACCCTTAAAACATAACCAAATCATAATAATGAAAACGATACCAAAATCATTTTTGATATGCAGTAAGTAGAAATTCAAATATTGTTTGAATCATAACTTTAAACAATAATAACAATATATTTGATAAATAATAAATCTTAATTAAATACCAAATAAGTTTCCAAAACATACACCCACAAGCAAACCGGTTTGGAGCTACTAATAAGATAAATAACTGGGCTCGAACAAAAGGACACTGACTACAACAGCAGAATGCCTCACCAGGTGTTGAATGTTGATAAGTCGCAATCAACCAAAATCACCTGCAATAACGAGTACAGGAACATAGACAGGAAAGAAAGGGGTAAGAACCCTAGTGAGAAAACAACACTCCAGATTGACTGGTATGTGCCTCACAAATACTGTTTTGAAAACGGTTTAAAAATGTTACATGCAGATATAAGTGTACACATGTATATAAGCTATATACAAATCCATAATTTTCGAAATTCATTTTGAAATGCTTCGTAAACAAGGCAGACAACAATTAGTCATGCAAACTTGCTAAATATTTATTTTAAATAAAATATTTAGTTTTCAAATGTGAAATAGTCAAAACACCTCACTTTCCAAAAAAAAATTACAAAAATTCATATTTCCCAAAATGGATTACAGGTCATGATATTTTTTGAAAATACAATCGGAGGAAATTTTCCGAAATACTTCAAGAAGGTGTATCCAAAAATTTCATGTATAAATACATATGTGCCATTTAGATAATAGCTATGGAAAACCATTTCAAAAACGGCTACAATAATATCGGTAACAATAACATAATACTTTTCAATACACTAGCCATATATATAATATCGATCGGAAACCATTTCAAAAATGGTTACAATAATATCGGTAATAATAACATAATACAGGTGATAGGGGACTGATAACAATAACAGTAACAATAACAGTCATGATTGTGGACTCCGCTACAATCAATATCAAATCATGTGTTGGATCAGAACACATGGCTACCGAAAACCCTGGTAGCTGGGCTTATCATAGCGTTGGTATACCAAATGTCACGTTTAACCTCGTAACAAAGGTGTCCCCGTATCTAAATAGTTTATCGAAAACATATACAGATATTTATTTAAAAATATCCAAATAGGCAACATGTCGAACATACATCTTGTTTATTCAATAAATTCAACGTTCAACCGAAATGTTTATTAGCAAAACGTCGTAAAATACTAAACGTAGTATTTTTCCAAAATTACATTTAATCCAAAACAATTACATGTTTAAGAAATATCTTAAAATCCAAAATAGAGGATTTATTGCCGAAATCATAATAAATATTAAAGCATAATATTTATTTCAGAAACCATCCAAAAATCCAACCAAAAACATTTATTACAAAAACATAATAAATTTCAGAGTAGATTTTCTACTAACTTTAAATCAAAATCGTTAACCATGCAGTAACGCATATCAGAAATAGTGAGAGATATATATTACATATATATCAATTCAAAAACAGTAAGCTGATTATTACACACATAATCTGATTATTAAAATAACTAATTCTTATATTAGTCCAATTTCAGAAATATGTTTTGAACACATTAAAAACAATATAGTTTAGAAGACATGGCCTATGTGTCTGAAGCTGTCATTTCACTCACCTAGATATCTAAGATGAATGGCTTAAACACATACCACTGGCGGCTGGCTAACCTCACATACCGGGATACATAGCTGAAATAATTATCAAAGCAATATCAATGACATGATACGGATATGGTACTGTGGCAGTACCAAAATGCAAAATGATGCAATGCAAATCCTCAAAGTCACCGAAAACCCATCTCGAGCAAGAATCTATCACTCTGAACCCAACATGAAAAATATCAACTCTGACCCTCCAATCAAAATCACCAAAATTACACTTTTAGTCCTTTAACAGAAAACTACACCAAAACATCCAAATCTCGATTCAACCGATGGAAATCAAATCCAAGCACTCACATTGACTATAATCGACCTCCTAAGCAAGAATCCAATATCCATTTCAACAAACAAACTCAAAATCATCAAGATTTTCCAACTTCAAATTCGAATTTCTTGAGCCCATAGAAATAAATCATCAGTTCACAACACTCAACTCAAATCCAAGTATTTCTAACTCTAATCTATCAAGATATAACAAGAACAACTTCAGATTTGGCAAAGAAATCATCAAAAACTGAAACCTTACCTCAAGAACAACCTACTTCGTTCAAAATCAAAACCCCCAAAATCGAAGCTTAAATCATGCTCATTTAACCGCAATCCATCATGATTTAACATTCCATAACTAACATGACAACTGAAACAACAAATCCAAACCCTAGAAAGGAATTCGGCCAAAAACCCAAATGAACAAATCCTAAATGAAATGTAGAAATGAAGAGATTAATGAAGTGTTCGTACCTCAATAAATGGAAAGGAATCAATGGGAAACCAAGTGAAGTCATAAGGAACGGATTGAGAGAGTTGGAAGTTGTTTGGAGTGAAAATGAAGAAGAAGAGTCGGGGGAGGGGTATTTATAGACCCACAACTCGAAACGCATCAATCAACTTGAAAACCACCCAGAATTAGCCCTATTATGCACGTAGCAAGGCTTCTATGCATGTAATACACATATTACGTGCGTAACACCAGGTGTTACGTGCGTAGATGACCAATTTCAGGCCCAATCCATTTTTTAATCATCTTTTACCGCAGAACGTCTCTCCAATGCACGTAGATCCCCACCTGAACGCATTTTAAGGTAAATTTCTCACTTCTAATATGTTTCTAACTTAGAAACACAACCTCCAACACTTCTAGAACAATTCTAACTCTCCAAACTTGTCATCCATCATCACTGGACAATCTTAATCATTATAACATCAACTTGAACATCAAACTTTGCAAAGATTGACATGATTAAACTCCATTAATATTTTTATTTATCATATAAACACCTAATCATCATCGGAATCATTCAAGAGTCAATTTGAAATCGAACAGAAAGCTATAGGACTCCAAACAGAATAGACGGGGTATTACAGTCGACTTATGGAAGCTGTGGAAAATCATTCAGAATATTTCCAATGGCGAGTTGATGTGACGGGTTGAAAGGGCCTATCTCCTCTCCAAAAGTGTACTACTGATATACGACAATTAGCATATGGTGCTTCGGCTGACCACTACGACAATTACCTAAGAATCGGGAAAAGCACTACTCTCGAATGCTTGGAGAATTTCTACAAATGTGTTGTTGAGATATTCGGTGAAAGGTATTCAAGAAGGCCTACCAGTTAAGATATTCAACGTTTATTTCATTTTCACTTGGAATGTCATGGCTTCCCCGAGATGCTTGGTAGCATAGATTGCATGCATTGGCATTGGAGAAATTGTCCAGCTGCATGGAAAGGTCAATTCACCCGTGGTGACCAAAGGGTTCCTATAATTATGTTAGAGGTCGTAGCTTCAACTGACTTATGGATTTGGCATGCGTTCTTTGGAGTGCTTGGGTCTAACAATGATATAAATGTTCTCTACTAATCACCTCTGTTCAATGACGTATTATCTGGTGGAGCACCGGATGTCCAATTCAATGTAAATGGCATGACGTATACAAATGGATATTACCTCGCAGATGGTATATATCCCGAATAAGCAACATTTGTCAAAAAAAAATTATATCCCAAAAACCCGAAGAGACATAAGTTCCAAGAAATGCAAGAAGCTGCAAGAAAAGATGTCGGCGAGCTTTCGGCATTTTGCAATCTCGATAAGCAATTGTATGTGGCCCTGCTCGCTTTTGACATAAGAGCAAGTTGAAATGCATAATACATACGTGTATCATATTGCACAATATGATTGTCGAAGAAGAAGGGGATACTATAACCAATTGGGATGATGATGAAGGAGAGCCACCGATTCCCATAACTCATGGCTCTAGCTGGGAATTTCGATAATACCTGCAAAGGCATGCCGAACTATGTGATAGTGAAGTCCATCATCGTCTCCGTTCAGACTTGGTTGAACATATTTGGACTCGCTTCGAAAGTAATGAAGACAACAATTAATGTTAATTGTTATTTTGATTTATTTATGTATTATTTTGTGAATCGTTTAAACAATGTATTTCAGATCGTTTGCTTAATGTATTTTAATATTTTTGGACATTTAAAGTTATGTTTTGACTTACGAATTTTATTTTTCGTATTTGACATTCAACTAATTAATAGAAAATATAATTTCAAAAAAATCACATAAATTATTCATCCGAATTAATTAAAATTATTAAAATTATAATCTAATTTAAATAAAAGTATAACAAAATATGTTTAATATGTTTATTTATTGTGATTGTAAAATATTAATAAATTAATTAAGGAGAGAAATCATTGTAGATCTCATGTTTGAGTATAAAGATAAATATAATTATTGTGGGTGAAAGTTTAATAAAAAAAAATTAATATAAAGATGATGTGATATGACAATTATAAATGGGTATAACCATTGAAGATCAAATTTGAAAGTTCTTTTCATAAACTCAACTTGTGTTCTTTTTATAAACTCAGCTTGTATTGGTAATTGAGCTACAACCTATATACTACATGTAATAACTAGTTATTTTCAGTTAAAAAAATAATTAATTTTATAAAATTTGGATTTAAAACCCATAATATGGGCTATAAAGGACAAAGGATCCGACGAAGCATAGCATGCTTGAGAACGTCAGGCTTTGTGTTGCGTATAAGGTCAACTGTCACATAGGACGCAAATGCGGTCCTTGTCATGCCTAGACAAATCATGCAATCAAAATGGCTTAGGGCGAATTACAAAAAGGTGCCTCCCAAATTACAAATTATGAACGTACGCCCCTTTAAATAGCGCTACAACCTGACGTCCCGCAATGAGTATACTATAATTTTATACGCTCTACCAACGCCTAAAGTAAATTTTGTACGCTATAATTTAAGACAGAAATGATTACACTATAATATTATACGCTCCACCAATGCCTAAAGTATAATTTTGCTAACCAACACTGCAATTTTATTTTGTTGCTATTTCAAGTAAGCCCAGCTCTGCTTAAGATTCCAAAATTGTGAATTAATTAGAGAAAAAAATAAACAGGTACTCCCTCCATTTCGATTTATTGTTTAAAGTTTCAACATGCGGATCAAAAAAAAATATTTAAATTAAAAATTTAATATAATTTATTTTTTATACTTATTTTCTTAAAACAGAAAAACATACATTTTAAAAAATGTGAGTTAAATAAAGGTATAACTAAAAAAATTAATAAATGCTCTTAGAATTTATCATCACTTTGGAAATTCTCATTCTGCTTTCTCCTCGGATGTTTGTAAAGAAAACATCCCAGTCCAGAGCGATAATAATCCATGTCAAAACTAGAAGTTTTAATTTTCTTCCGACAACAAAATACTCAACAAAGACATAACAAATAATCCACAATCACTAAAAAAATACAAAAAATAAATTAAACAGAAATAAATCTTAAAACAACCACTGGCTAACTAAAGCAAATTAAGCAAAAAAATAATCTGAAAACAACCAAAAAATAACCACTAACCAACAAAAGAAAATTAAGCAAAACTCAACCAGAAAACACTGAGAAATCAATTGAAAATCAACTATTAACCAACTAAAACAAATTAAACAAAAAATCAACCAGAAAACAACCACTAACCAACTAAAGCAAATTAAGCAAAAAAATCAACCGAAGAACAACTAAAGCAAATCAAGCAAAAAATAAATCAGAAATCAACTGAAAAATAACCACTAACCAACTAAAGCAAAATAAACAAAAAATCAACCACTAACCAACCAAAACAAATGAAGCAAAAAATCAACCAGAAATTAATCGAAAAGCAATCACTAACCAACTAGGAAAATTAAGCAAAAAATCAACCTAAAATCAACCGAAAACAACCACTAACCAACTAAAGAAAAATAAGAAAAAAAATCAACTAGTTAACAACCTGAAATCAACCGAAAAACAACCACTAACCAACTAAAGTAAATTAAGCAAAAAATAAGTAAATTAAGCAAAAATACACAAGAAAAAAACCAGAAATCAACCGAAAAACAATCAGTAACCAACTAAAGCAAATGAAGCAAAACATTAACCAGAAAATAACCCAAAATCAATTGAAAAACAACCCCCAAACAATTAAAGCAAATTAAACAAAAAACAACCAGAAAACAAGCCAAATCAACCAAAAAATAATCATTAACCAACTAAAGCAAATTAAGCAAACAATCAACCAGGAAATGACCCAAAATCAACAAAAAAAAAATCAATAACCAACTAAAGCAAATTAAGTAGAATATAAACCAGAAATCAACTAAAAAACAACCACTAATCAACCAAAATAAATTAAGCAAAAAAACAGAAATCAACCAAAAAACAACCACTAACCAACTAAAGAAAATTAAGATTTACAATTGATGTACTAACCAACCAAATAGAAATGTCTATTAAAACAAATTAATTTCACAACAAATAATCCACAATCACTTCAAAAATAGAACACAAAAAAATTAAGCAAAAAATCAACCAGAAATCAACCAAAAAATAAGGGTAAAAACTTTTGTCGTCCTTGTGTTATATCAAAATCTGCTCTCCTGTCCCTAAGTTTTAAAAAATCTCCTCTACCATCCCCGACGTTCCACGGAACGTTTAGCCATTAGTCCAACGTTAAAGATTCTGTTAATTTTGCTAACCTGACGTAAAATTTGAAATAAAGTAAATATTAATGACTGATTTACCCCTTGCATAAACCCATCCTTCATCTCTCTCACAAAAAATCTCTCTCCCCCCCCCTCTCTCTCACACACACACACCAACTTTGTAAAAAAAACATACACATGTCACCACCTTCACCACCAAAAACCATCACCCTCCTCACCACCAAGACTCAAACCCACCACCTCTTAAACCCACCATCACCTTTGTCATTGTTTCCACCTCTCATAAATTCAAACACATTTTCATTTAACCCACCAAAATCAATCAAACCCACCCAACCAGTCACCACCACCACCATGATCCTTCACTGCCTTTACCCATCTCCCACTAGTCACCACTACCAACCCGAACCCACCAGCCACCACACCAAGATCTTTGTTGTCACCAAGAACACCGACCAATCTATACAACATTTACAATTTTTTTAACCCAACTGTGAAAATTACGAGCTTATAATTTGATCAAATAAACATGAGTTTTAAATTCTTATTTTGCAGCAAATAGAAGCTTAAAATCTCTCAGATATGGCTACTCATGAAATAGATTTAGTCTTCTTGCTCTGAAACGATCCTGATCCACGACGCCGAACAAATCCAAATATGAAACGATCCAGATCCACAGCCCCAACAATTCCAAGCTCTGGTGTTGCTGGGTTTGGAAGCTCTTGTGCGGCTATCTTTGCTTTGCTTTCTCTGATAGAATGGTAGGGAGGGGGGAAGAGAGAGAGAAAGAGACAAAGGATCGAAGAATAAGAAGAAGAAGAAGAAGAAGAAGTAACAGAGGGTTCGGTTGGGTTTTCTTAAATGTTTAAATGGTTTTGGTTTTTATGGGTTTGCTTTGGTTTTTTAGAGTGAGTTGAGTCGGGTTTATTTGGGTTTTCAGGGAAGGTGGTAGTGGTAGTGGAAAGGTTGGGTTTATTTGTTTAATTGGTTTTGGTTTTTATGGGTTTGCTACTGTGCATTAACCAAAAACCTATAAAATAATTATATGAGTATTCTTTAATAATTAATTCAAATTCTATTAGTATTTGATTTTGAAACCATTATATCTATTATTTTACTTAACAAGAAAAATAGTTGGTGTTTATTTCCTTAGTTATAACTTTTCATTTCAGTTGCAGTGAAAATTGGTGTTTATTTTCTTTGTTGTAAATCTTATCTCAATTGTAGCTAGATAAAAAAATCAACAAATTAAGAAATATGTGGTAGTATAAATATTGTGAACATGTTTAGAGATAAAAGTATTTGCAAATTTAAACAATTTATGAAGAAAATGGTGCAATAAAAAAATTAATATCAATTTACTTATTAATATTATTTTAGAAGTAAGGACTTATTGGTATATTTATGCAATATAATAGGTTTATTATTTTTAAGACATTAGACTTAGTGGTATATTGATGGTGATGGTGACTAGGTTTGGCTCAATGTCTGGGAAAGACAAAATGTTGAGAGAGAGAGATTGGAAGATAGAAAGAGGGTGCGGTGAGAGACTGAAGGAGAAATAATAAGGGTAAAATAGACTTTTTTTTTTTCAAAATCTGTTACATTTAACGGATAGGGACTAACAGCTAAACATTTCGTGGAACATCGGAGATGGTATAGGAGGTTTTTCAAAACTCAGGGACCGGAGAGCATATTTCAATATAACACAGGGACGTCAAAGGTTTTTACCCAAAAAATAACCATTAGCCAACTAAGTAAATTAAGCAAAAAAATCAACTAGAAAACAACTAAAAATCAACAAAACAAACACTAACCAACTAAAGCAAATTAAGCAAAAAAGCAATTAGAAAATAATCAGAAATCAATCAAAAATAACCATTAACAAACTAAAGAAAATTAAGCAAAAAAATTGTAATGCCCCATCCATTTCAGTTATGATTTCTATAGACTTCTAATCTAGCTTAATTTGATCTTTGGAATGATTGGAGTTATGATTGATGATCTTGAGATGTTTAATCATGTTTTGAGTATTTAAAGTCTTTGATTTTATGATGGAATTCATATAGATTGAATGGAAGAAAGGAAGAAATGATGTTGGTGAAAATCAGCCATGAAACGAGCATGCAATGTCTGAAACATGTGTTTCCTTGGTCAACCATGCTACGTGTCATTTGGCTTGTTGTAGTTCACGAAGAAAAGCTATAGTCTTGTGCGACACGTGCGTCTTATGGGAAGACACGTACGTCTCATCGAAACGCGCGTATCAGAGGAGACACGAGCATCTCGTCACCTGCATAATTGTTTTTAAAAGCCCCAAACCTGATCCCTTTCATTTCCTTCCACATTTTTCACTCCTATCACCTCAATACTCACTCAAATCTCTTTCTCTTTGCCTCTTCTTGGATCCACAACATCTCTTGAGGTAAGAACAACATTCCAACTTGGTTTTCTTTCATTTTTGCACATTTATTTTGATAAAATGGTTGAAGAATGAAAATGGGTATATATGAGCTAGGGTTTGGTTTTTCTTTGATTCTACGCTTGATTGGAAGTTGTTTTTTGTTGATTTATGTCTAAGGGACATGGAAGAACATGATTCTAAGTAGAAATCGAAGGATGATTGTTGTTTGTTGAGGGAACCATGGAATCCGAATTTCGATTTGGATTTTCGTGATGATATTGAGTTTATTTGTTGAAATTGAGGTTGGATTCATGTTTAGGACATTGATTATAATCAATGTGGGTGAATGGAAACTTTGGGTATCGATTTAATCAAGAGCTCTGTAATTTTGAGAAGTAAACTTTCTACTATGCTATTTTTTGTAAATTCTAGAAAGTTTGAGCTAGTTTGATAATTTTTGGAAAGTTGAAGTCAGATTTATAGTTTTAGAAACTTGAGCTCTAGAATTATAATTTTGGAAAAGTTAAGTTATAGATTTGTAATTTCTAAAAAAGTTGGGGACTAACTTGTAATTTTACAAGTTAGGGATTAAATTGTAATTTCTGATAGTTTAAGGACGAATTTGAGAATTTTAACTTATAAAGGATCTCTTGGTAATTTAAAGATACTTTGAGGACTTTATTGAAATTTGCCAAGTCTTAAGGACTAAAACATAATTTTACAGTGGTCGGGGACTAAACTATAATTTTACATAGATTATGAATTTATGATCGAGGGCGATGGATTCACATTCGATATACGCTTTTAGCGTCTATGAGAGTCTGCATCTACATTTTCATATCATGCATATGGTATGACCATAGTACTACATTTTGATATATGTTATCTATGTCCATATTCAGCTTCAAACGCATAGGTTGTGTCTTGAAACTTCTGGAGTGGGGCTTGATTGTCGATTGCACTTGGATTTCCAGTGAGTGGATAGCAGCTTCAGACGCATAGGCTGTGTCTTGAAACTTCTATTATGTTTTATGATGTGTTGAACATACTTATGAAAATGGACTAATCTAAGGATTAGTTAAATGAAAAAAATGATTAATTGATTTTTATAATTAACCCTAAGTTTTATGAAATTGATATATATATATATATATATATATATATATATATCTTCCTATGATTTCAAATGATGAAATGAATGCCTATGATTTATGCTATGTAAGATAATGGTTTTGTTTTTATGATACAGGACACATATGCTACGGGGTCGAAGTAGCCTTTAGTATACCAATGATACATGTATTATGAAATCTCAGCTACCAGGGATGTCGGTAGCCACGCGTTCTGATCCAACACGTGAATTGTTATGATAGTGGCCGAGTTCACATCACCCATGTTTTATGGGGCCACATGCACACCCATGATTAAGGTCCCTTATCAACGATATATGTTTTAACCATGAAAACATGTTTTAAGAATCGAAAAGATTATTAAGTACGTTTTCATGCTTGCTAGATGCTTTTCTTACGAACGAATTTCGAAATGACTTTTGAAAAGCTATTACTTATAGCATGTATATGTATATGTATACGTCTATACCTGCATGTGGTATTTTAAACTATTTTCAAAATAGTCTTTGTGAGGCACGTATGCGGGTCTGGAGTGTTTTCCCTCACTTGGTTTAACCCCCTTTTATTTTTCTGTCTACTGTTGATTTTATCTTCCAGATATATAGATTTTGGCTTTGGCATTTATTTCGTATCTTGGATACCAGTGAGGTGTCTTTGGTTAGTGACACTCTTTTGATCAGGCTCTTATGTATTCATGTTAGAGCTCTACACCGGGATGTTATCGGGTTACTGGGTTGCCTTTATACTTTGACGTATTTTGATATATATATATATATATATATATATATATGATTTGAATATTTTTATCTATGATATATGTTTGTTCTATCGTATGTTTTAAATAAAAAATATTTTGATTAAATATATATTTTAATCAATTGAATTTGGGTAGTATAAAAAATGTTTTGATCCATAAGACTTGTGCGAGATGGGTCGGGCTTTCATAGACGGTTCACCTCGTACGCTGGTCGCGGGCCCACAACGATTCGTGACAAAGGTAGTATCAGAGCGCTAGGTTTTGTAAGTATGTGGTCGGTGTGGAGCATATGTATTTTTGAATCTAGTCAGTTTGATTTGCCTCCGTATTGTTAGAATTGTGCCCTAGTCCAATTATTAACGTGCATTGTCATTCAATTATTTAATAAAGAGACATTTCATTTTTATGAAATATTATCTGTTTTATGAAGATAAAACTCCATGAATAGTATATTCTTCTTTATGCCATCAAGTACGTGACTTGATAGTAAAACCTTAAAGATAAAAGGTATATTATTCTAAATGTCTCTAATCGATCATTATCAT
>CAODLS012773557.1:0-28908 GCA_948243855.1 Flueggea neowawraea
AGTAGGAACTTGTGAGAGTTTTTAGGGGCACAACGTCAAAGAAGAACATGGGCTTCCTCGAACATGGAGGAAGTGGGGACAGAATGTAGCTATCTGGTCCGAAGAAAATCAAGTATAAAAGGGGGATCACTACAAGACAAACGGACATCAACACCCATCATTATCTTTGCTTTTACTCTGCAAGTTTTTATTTCCACAGTAGCATAGTTCTCTTTTGTGCAAGACTTGAATTCGTTCTGTTTGCATTGACCATGGCTTCAATAGGTTCATTTGAGTCAAGTGTAAGCTCATGAGTTCTCTCTTAAGTTCAATCTTAGTATTTAGTTCATCTTTTATTTTATTCTCTGTTTCTTTATTCGTTACGATTATTTCGATTGGTGGTCCAAAATCCTAATCTGTTAGGCAACATCGAACCCCATACAATTTTAAACCTCTCGAATCTGGTGTTCGCGACCGTTCGATTCCTTTAGGAGAAATTCGAGAATATTTTTTGGCGACCACAGTGGGAGGATGGAAAGACGTGCTACACGTCGCAAATCCAAAATAAGGCTCCCTCCAGGAGGCATCCCCTCTTCGTGGACCACCTTCGGAAGCCCCTCATGAAAATGTGGGATCCGAAAGCTCCGAAAGTCAAGATCTTATGGCGGCACATTACGTAGTTTTGCACCAACATATAGCTGATTTTTTGGCAAGGGTAAATGACATGTTGGAAAAGATGTTTCAAAACCACAAAAAAGAATTAGGAGATCACTTCGATAAGCAAGTGTCCCATCTAACAAAAGTAGGTTCAAAGGGCAAAAACTGCACACAACAACTCTAGCTGGCAAACAGTCCAAAGAATTCCTCAGGAGAACTAATTATTGGTATGTACAAGTACGACGCCAGGGTGATCGCATCGTGGGAGATCTTAACCATCTCTATCACGACTTACACGCACCTCTCGGGAAACAAATCGCGAATGAAGACCCAACCAACTTCTTGGGGGCAACTCAAGCAAGGACCTCTGAATTGCTAACATGGCATACGAACCTGCACTACCAATGTACTCCACCAGAGTGGTTATGGCCATGAATGTCAATGCCCAAGGTAACCCTCATTTCAGAATAAGCACTGAATCTTGGAGTATGAGTGGCACTAACATTTTCGCAACCCTGGCATCAGTTTTTCTCACGTAGTCGGCTGTATTCCTGATAAATTCGTCTACTCCATTGTCGAAAGAGCGTCGGGAACTTCAGAGGGTAATACTTCGGTCCCATATCACCCTACTCCTCCTACGGTTTATCCTAACTCGGTCATACCGCATACGGTGCACAATTCGCAACCCTATGAAGGTCTTACCACGGGAGGCCAACCTCCTACTCATCCTAGAACACAACCTTTTGGTGGTTCGATTTTGGGAGGCCCACCTCCTACATAGTCAGGAGCCCAGCCTTACAAAAACCTTGCCTCAGAAAGCCAGCCTCCCATGCATTCGGGATCACAAACTTATAGAGGATTCATCTTAAGAGGCCAGCCTCCGATTCATCTCAGAGCACAACCATATAGAGGTCTAGTTTCGGGAGGACCACCGCCTGTACAGCCAGGTGTACCACCCCCATTACCTATTGAGGCTCAACAACCACCCGAACTAACGTAAGAAGCAGTGGCTAATATGATCAAATGAATGTTCAGCCCACAAATGCAACATGTGAACCACCTGGTTTACCGCAAACCATATCCAGATTATATCGACAGGGATTAACCTTTCCCTCGAGGGTATAAAATCCCAGAATTCACATTGTTCTCGGAGGATGACAAGATGTTTGCTCTCGAGCATGTGGCACGCTTTACTTATCAATGTGGAGAAGTGTCCAGAAACGATTTCATGAAACTGAGATTGTTCCCAAGTTCGCTCACGAGAACCGCATACAACTGGTATCTCAACCTCTCGCCGAATTCCATTTTTACAAGGTGGGACATGCAAAATGCGTTTCAGGCACAGTTTGCACGAAGCGATCCAGGGACCTCAATCGCAGACTTAGCTTGGTTGAAACAGAAGGCTGGAGGAAATGTGAAAGAGTTTTTAACCAGGTTTTGACAAGCCCAAATTCGATGTCAGATCAACCTTCCTGAAAGGGAGTTCCTTCTAGTTGCTCAAGACAATTTGAATTTCGAATTACCGAAGAAATTCGAGGGCATGGTGTTCCACAATTTGTACGAATTAATGGATAGGGCAGCTCGGTTTGAAAGTATCCTCAAGGAACAGAGCGTAAGGAAAAGTACGACTTTTGACAGCTACTACCAAGAGATCACACCTACCGACCCTCCAAAAGAAATGATTGAGTATGTGGACAATGCGACGGTTGAAGTTGATGTGGTTGAATACGTCAAAGGAAAACCTTTGGTGTGTGGTCATTTGGCCAAGAAGAACGCACAAGCTCCCGTGAGCTTCAAACCGAAAGAAAATAGAAAATATTCTTTTGATTTAGACCAGGCCGATTTGATATTTGATTGGCTGTTGGAAAACAAAAGAATCCGGTGCAAAGACAATCATAAGCTCCCATCGACTGAGGAGCTTTGAGGGAAGAAATTTTGTAAATGGCATAATTTGTCGTCGCACTCGATGAATAATTGCATAATTTTTTGAAATGTAATCCAAGACTTGGTAGAGTCAAAGGAATTACAATTTCCCGATTCATGGGAAGTAATGGGCATTGATAGTAACCCCTTTCCACAAAGTTTTGAGTGTGATGTAATCAATCTTTTTCCTTGTGTGCAGGTGACTTCTGGCCTCACGAAGGCCACTCAGATGGCAATGGCATTGTTCAATCGGCTAGTTGATATGGGCGTGCTTAACGTCCCATGCTTTTCAAATCCCTCACTCGATGCAGTTTGTAGGTGGCATCTCAATAAACTTCATACCACTGACAAGTGTGTTGACTTCAAGGACTTATTGAACAAACACTGGGATTACAGCTGGTACAACTTAAAAAGTGAGGAAGAAGTGGCCCTTAGCCTTGAATATCCTGGAGGACCTAGCTCGACTACGAAACTACCACGCCACAACCCATTCATTCAAGGTTTGGCAAGCTATGAGCGCTATAATTTGTGGCAAGAGAAGGAATTCAGGAAGCACTCTAGGATCCGTTCGCCCACTAAGAAATGCTACCACCCACACACAAACCCAACGTCGAGGGACATATCACCCAAAAGGATGGGCTTCTATCATCCATGAGCTGAAAGATTATAGGAACTGATAGTCACCCATCAGGTGATGTGGAACGTGCACCAGCCTGGCTAGCATAGGGAGCATCTGTATGAGTGGACCCAACACTTCTTAGCTGCTCAATATGCTAACCCTTGAGGTACGCAATACTTCGCTCCTTGAACTACCCATTACACTTCACGAGCTCCCAAGTATTCTGCTCCTCGAACGTACTTTGGGGGAAAAAGAAAGTGGGAGCAAGAACGAGTATGAAAAAGAAAATTACCTATCGTCGAGGTGTCTGAGCCGAAGCCACAAAGGTTTTGGAAGCCTAGAAACCCCGAAGCTAGAGTTTGGAAGGAGGTCGTGGCCCCAACACAACGATCCCCAAAGAGGAAGCATGAGCCTCTTGGTCCCACTAAGTTAAGCAAGTTGCAGAGGAGAAGGTGGTACCGACGCCCCGACAACGATTCAGAAATAGGTAGAGAAAGTACCAGTGGTGCAAGTGTGGGAAGAGCCTATGATGAAGGAAGAAAGCATGAATGGCCCTTTGGCCGTCAACAAAGTGCACCAGGAGTCGGACTACGAGACTGATTCCTCGGGGAGCGACTTTAAAGTCATCCTTGACGATTTCGCTCATATTGAAGGACCCAAAACAGTCGATTGAAATATGGTGTTGACACTCCCTGCAAGATATAAGGCCTCGTCGGGACAATCGATAACTCGACTCGAGGATGTAGAAGGCACAACGGCTCTAGCAGCCGAAATGGCAGTGGTCGAGAAGAAGGAGTCGCGAATTGTAGCCAAGGCACCAGGTAAGTATATTCAATATAAAAAGCCCAACATATCTAAAGGGGTCAGCCTTAAACCCCTATATGTGAAAGCAACAATTAACAGAGTCCTCGTAGGCCAAATCTTGGTCGATGGGGATGCAACTGCAAATTTGTTGCCTCTCAAAATGCTCTCCATAGTGAACAAAAACTTCGGAAACTTGATTCCTGTTGAAACTGAGGTAACAGGTTTCGCTGGAAACGTGACCCAAGTCAAAGGAGTCTTTGCCGCTCCCATTAAAGTGGGATCGAAAGAGTCATTGGCAGCCTTCTATGTTGTTGACATACATCCTTCCTTTATTGCCCTGATCGATCGAGATTGGTTGCATCAAATTATATGTGTCCCCTCAATATTGCATCAGCGCATTATGTTTTGGAATAGAGATAAAATGAAAACTGTTTACGCTGACCTTGACACAAAACATGCCAAATCTTACATGATTGATGTTGGCATTTTAGGTGATGCGCTCATCCCATTCTAACAAAACCACAACTACCAAGTAGTAGGTCTAATGCCACCAGTCGATGGCTTTCGGGAAGCAACTAGCAACAGAGGGACCCTCTTCCCATCACAAACACCCTAAGAACTCGGGGACAAAGAAAAAGAGGTGGTAGAGATTGAAGACGATTCTACCTCAGAAGAGTCAGCCAACTCTCCCCCCAACGATCTCGATGAGGTAACATCGATGAACCCCATCTGAGTACATCAAGTGATTGTCACAGAGCGAGGGCAGCGAAAGCCCCGCCGAAAGCTCGTCTTTGATGAATGAGTCCTACACGGACTCCGAAGGCATGAAGGTCATACAAGAATCCATGCATCAACTATTGGTCGTCACAACCGAAGCATTCATTCGTCGTACGAAACAACCCACCATCGGTGAAGTGTGCGAGTTAGGTTGCATTGAAGAAGTCCCAATAGAACATCGATAGCATGGATGGACATAATTATCTTTGGCTCAGGAAGCCGAATACATCAAGCCCAAAGTACGAGATCCCCTCGAGGAAGTCAATCTCGAGAGTGAACAAGAACCACGAATCACTTGGGTAAGTGGACTTCTCGACCATACCTTTAAAGATTATTTAATCAAACTCCTTAGAGAATACAAAGATTGCTTCGCTTGGGAATATCACGAGATTCCAGGCCTCGATCGGACGCTAGTGGAACATCGCCTCCTGATCAAAGAAGGAGCAAGAACGATTCGGTAGGCACCACGAATGATGACTGGTGAAATCATGGCTTTGGTGCAGCAAGAGATTCACAAATTTCTCAAGGCCAGATTTATTTGAACTTCTAGGTACGTCGAATGGATTTCAAATATTGTGCCAGTAAAAAAGAAAAATGGCAAGATTTGAGTCTGCATTGATTTTCGAGATCTTAACCATAGTACTCCCAAAGATGAATACCCAATGCCGATTGTCGATATGCTTATCGACAACACAGCTAGGTTTCGGGTATTCTCCTTCATGGATGATTACTCGGGATATAACCAAATCTATATGGCCGAGGAAGATATCGATAAAATAACCTTTCGATGTCCTGGACCTATCGGAATGTATGAGTGGGTTGTCATGCCTTTCGGCCTAAAAAATGCTGGAGCCACGTATCAACGTGCAATGAATGATATTTTTCATGATTTGATCAGGTAAGTTGTCGAGGTATATATCGATGACATAGTAGTCAAGTCGCTGAATCCTGAGAAGCATTTAGAGGATTTAAAGCGCAAGTTCCAACGAGTGAGATCCCATGGTTTAAAGTTACATCATCTTAAGTGTGCTTTTGGCGTCTCGGCAGGAAACTTCTTTGGTTTCTTGGTTCACAACCGAGGAATTAAAGTAGATGAAAATAAGGCCAAGGCAATAATGGCCACCAAACCTCCCCGAACTACGAGGGAGCTGCAAAGGTTTTTTGGGCAAATCAATTATCTAATGTTTTTTATCTCGAATGTTGCAGGAAAGACGCGACTATTCTCCCCATTGCTTCGATTGAAAGGAACTGAAGAATTCATGTGGAATGCAGATCATCAAGAGGCTTTTGAAGCCTTGAAGGCATACCTATCGAAACCACCGGTTATGGTTGCACCAATTCTGGGAAAGCCACTCAAGTTGTGGGTCCTGGATCACTCAGATTCTTACTGGTGCAGGATAACAGAGCACACGTCCGAAGTAAGAACGTGTGAGAGTTTTTCGGGCATAACGTCGAAGAAGAACGTGGGCTTCCTCAGAAATGGAGGATGTGGGGAGAGAACATGACTATCTGGCCGGAAGAAAATCAAGTATAAAAGGGGATCACTACAGGACAAACGGACATCAACACCCATCATTATCTTTGCTTTTACTCTGTAAGTTTTTATTTCCATAGTAGCATAGTTCTCTTTTGTGCAAGACTTGAGTTCGTCCTGTTTGCATTGACTGATGAACACATATTTATACGTATTTATGTGCATTAATTTATATTTTTTTGAATACGAATTGAGTGTTTGTCATTAGTTTTGGTACTTCTATGCTTTATATTGTGATTTTCAGGTTAATTGATGTTGTCTTGACGAATCGAATGAAAACAAGTTGAAACGAGGCTTGAACGATGACATTTGAGGCATTGGGAGTGAGACACAGCCTTGGAATGACAAGACACGCTCGTGGGAGACTTGAGGAAGCAAAACCATGAACAACTGGACACACACGGACAGTAATTTGCAGTCCACGGCCATGGGAGAGGCTGTGTAACCCACTGGAACTTGACAACCAAGGGACACGAACAAAACTTGAATCACACGGTTAGAGCCGACTTGGAGACAGAAATATACAGCTTTAGAGGCTAGAGAACGTGGGAACAAAGGAGAACATCATTGGGCATCAAGAACAAAGGGATTTCGGGAGGAATTGGAGGATTCAATCATGTATTTTCCTTCTCTCTCTAGATTTCTCTTTGTTTGTGTTGTTTATCTCTCTATTGTTATGAACTAATTATTTTGTGTACCTAGATATGATGAACCCTAGGCAGATTATGTGATGTTGGATTATGTTATTCATTCAATTGATTTATGGATTGCGACTCAATTATGATTTATAATGCGTATTGTTGAATTGATTGTTGCTAGCCTTTCGATTCTAATATTGTTTCGTGCATGTGCAATCGAGAGATTCTGTGCATGATAGAGCGTTCATAATTGAGAGGAATTGCATGCAAACCTAGAGATAGGTCGACATAAATTCTCCGGATTAGGGTCAAACCTAATAGTGAAATTCATAGAGTAGAGTGTTAAAGCAATGATAGGGATTTTAATTAGGAAGATATTTCGGTTAATCAACCTAGTCGTTAGGCATTAGCTAACTCGAGAGAGAGGTTAATATACCTTAGGAATTTCCACGGTCCAATTGTCTGAATGATTATTTGAACCACGAGTCCTTATCACTTAATTCGGTCAAGGGGATTCAACGTCTAGGTGCCATTTTCCCATCGTTTATTCTATCATTTAATTTGAGTTTATTCTTGTTTAGTTTATTTATTTTATAGAGTCGAAATCATTTAATTTGCCGGCTAGATAATAGAGGAAGAGTGAGTAGTTAATAATCGTAGTCTCTGTGGAATACGACACTCGGTACTCAAGGGTCCACTTGCTATAGACGATAGGTACACTTGCCTTAGTCTTTAGGTGTAAGCCTTTGACAACACTATTGACCATGGCCTCAATAGATTCTTTTGAGTTAGGTGTAAGCTTGCGAGTTCTCTCTTAAGTTCAATCTCAGTATTTAGTTCATCTTTTATTTTATTCTCTGTTTCTTTATTCATTACGATTATTTCAATTGGTGCGTCTGAAAGTCCTAATCCGTTAGGCAATACTGAACCCCATACAATTTTAAACCTCTCGAATCTCATGTCCGCAACCGTTCAATTCCTTAAGGAGAAATTCGAGAACAATATTACATGCTAACAAAATCAATGGATGATCTTCACGTGGACATAGGCTAGGTGGCCAATGTTCTACCCAAAAGTCAGTGCTGGTACAAAATAAATAAATAATGAACATTTGTTTTTTGCTATGCAGAGGAGATCAATTTTTTCCTTAATATCTGGGGATAAACACAAATTCTTTAATAAAACCCCCTTCATCCAACACTGTGATTTTATTGTAAGAGTATCTTGAAGTTTTGTTGATAATTTAATTCAAAACTGTTAACTGTTGCTGAATAGTTTTTTGTGTCAACAAAAAGGAGAGTTGGGGGCTATCGAGGGTAGATACCTCCATGCTGGGCATGACCATGTAGGCACGTACTTCCGCCATGACATGTTGTTGAATAGTTTGAGTGTATAGCACTTGACTATATTTATCTTTCAGATTTTATATCCATTTAATTATTGTTTTTAGTATGTAATCACTTTTTTATTAGATTCTAAAAGATCTATTCTTGGTTTGGTTACATGTAGCAGTTATATTAGGCCATCTTCAACTCAAAATTTTATTTTTAATTTTAAAATTTTATAAATACAACAGCTACAGTAAAATCATCTCCAACCCACAACTTTATTTTCATCTCTAAAAAAGAATATCTTAAAATATTCTTTCTAACTCCATTTTCTATCATTATTTTTTCACAAACTAAATATAAATTTAATTCTTTTTCATCATTTATTAAATAAGATTAATCATAAAATTTATTTTTAATTAAGAATTAATAATAATATATTTTTAGTTAAGTATTAATAATAATATATTTTAATTAAGAATTATTATTAATTAAATATAAGTAAGAACTAATCGTAATGCACTTTTAATTAAGAATTAATAATGAAGGATTAATGTCAAAATTGAATATATACATGCATGAAGTTTTAAAAAATAGAGTAAAAAACAAAGTTGCTACAATGCACCTCCAAATTTGGAGGTGCACTGTAGCAAACTCTAAATATAAATGAGAAAATAGAGGTGGGTTGGAGTGAACTTGCCTCCAAAAATAGTGTTTTTCCTCTATAAATAGAGGTAAGTTGGAGATGCTCTTATATAATGTTACAAAATCATTTCTTTCATTCCAAAATTAATATTATCTTAATTTTTACGCAACATAGTTCATAAATATTATTTCTATAAGGATGTTGGTGTAACTAGGCCAAAAGCCCATTAATACAGTAAAGTGCTACCCTACCAAGATTGTGATAATTACGCCTATTATCTATTTTTAAGCCATAATTTTAGAAATGGTAAAATCTATGGCGGTCTCTGAAGTTTGATATATTGTTCAACATGGTCCCTACTACTTTTAATATAGTATCTCCGGTCCCTCCGTCTATGCTATGTTAATTTTACTTAGCAGAAAAGGCAAAAATACAAATTTACCCTCAAATTTAAAATTTATTTACTTATCCTAAACCGAACCAAACCAAAGTTGACTCACATCGATACTCAATCAAACCCATCCATTCCAAAACCAAAAAATTAACCGAACTTAAACACCCAACCAAACTCACCCATTCCTTCTTCTTTTTTTCCTCCATCATGAACCCGAACAGAAACCCAATACCCAAAACCACACACCCTCTCTAACCCAAAACCACAACTTAACCTAAACCACAAAACCTAAACCACCAGTCACACTCACATACCTATTTGCTCTTCTTCTTCTTCTTCTTCTTCTTTAAAATGCCGCTCCTTCTTTCTCCCTTCTTCCTCTCTCTCTCTCTATCTTGATGCTCTATCTATCTCCTCTCTCTCTCGATGCTCTCTCTATCTCTGTCTCTCTCTTTCTCTCTATCTTGACACTACCCGCCATCAGTCGATCTCTGACCTCAGCACTGTTCGGCCATCAACCTGAGCTCCATTCATCGCCTTATTTTTTGTCCCCTTCACTGCTCCATAATTTTATTAGCTTAGCATTCTAGGTTGATTTGAGATGTTCTGATGCGTTGAAATGGGTCAGATTGATTTCTGTTTTGGAATGGACACATAAATGCATTTGTTTGATTTCTATGAATTTTTTGATTTGGGATTTTAGGAGTGTTTGATGGAGTTACAGGGGCTAGGTTGAGGAGTTATGGTTCAGGGCTATTGACTTCAATTGGTGAAGAAAGAGTGGGAGAGAGGCGGTGAGAGGGTTGTTTTGTAGGAGGAGGTGACTTTAAGTAGAGAGATGTAAATAGTGGAATGGTGGTACAAATGAGCATGGCTTGATGTGGTGGTAAATAGTTAAAGAATTTGCCCAAAATTTATGAGAGGTAACAAAGGCTTGATCTTGTTGATAAATTTTATTTTGAGTTGAATGAATTGTAGTTTTGTTTCACGTTGATTGGATGATTGTGTTGGTTTCTGTTGGGTTTGGTGGATAGATGGAAGATTGGTGGTTGATTTCCAGAAATAGAGAGAGGGAGCGACTGAGTGGTGGTAGAGAGATTGCAGAAACAGAGAGATGGTCAGTGTGAAATGACAACGGCTTTGATGGCGTTTAGTGGTGAAATTCGAGAGGAAGGGAGGAGCAAAACCCATTATAGTCTCTTTGATTTGTGGCAAAAAATGAAAGAAAGAAATTTTATTCAGTTTGGGTTTAAACCCAGAAAAAAAAAAGAAGCAGAGGAAACATTTTGTTTGGGTTTGTTCATTTGTGTTTCAACATTTCTATTTTTCTGTTGATTTTTCTATTATTTTCCTTTGTTTTTCTTGTGTTTTGATTTAGTAGGGTTGTAGTTATTGTTTTGAATTTGTTGAAAATTGAATGAATTTTGGTTTGAGTTGAATGAAAGAGAGAACAAGAGAGAGAGAGAGTTGATGAGAGAGAAATGATGAAGAGAGAAAAAAAGAGTAATATAAGGATAATTTGGTCATTAAAATTTTAAAATTGGTAGAGACCATGTGCCACATCAGATTTTCTGATGTGACACGTTAAATTTAATTAACAGTGATAAACGAAAGGACCAAAAATATTATATTAAAAATAATAAAGATCGGATTAAAAAATATACCAAATCTTGGTAACCGAAATGGATTTCGTCCAAATAAAAAGCAGACGCGGCTAGATTTATATAAGTTTGAAGCCAATTCAAAGAGACCATACAGCAAAAGAAGAAAAAAATGAGCGGTGAAACAAAATTGAGTGTGTTGGTGAGCTTGTTTGAGTGGATACAGAAGACCAAATACTCGGCCAAGAGGCGCTCCAAGTTTCGGAAGTTTCTCGACACCTTCTGCAAACCAGAGGACTACTTCAGTGCAATCCGTTTGATTCTTCCGGGGCTTGATCGAGAGAGAGGTTCTTATGGCCTCAAGGAGTCGGTGCTTGCTACGCTCCTCATCGACGCCCTCGGCATGGCTCGTGACTCTTCCGATGCTCTCCGCCTTATCAATTGGCGAAAAGGCGGTCCCAAGACTGGTGCCAACGCCGGAAATTTCGCCCTCGTTGCTGTCGAGGTTTTTGTTAATTTTTCATTTTGTTCTGAATCGAAGTGGATTGAATTTAATTGCTTATGCTGGAAATGTATGGGCATGTGGAGCAGGTATTGCAGCGCAGGCAAGGCATGGCTTCGGGTGCGCTAACAATCAAGGAATTGAACGACTCGCTGGATCGTTTGGCTTTGAGTGAAAACAGGTGATAATAGGGCCAAAGAAGAATAAGAAAATAATGAAACTTCACTGGGGTCTGTTAGTTTTATGTGAGTTTGCATATTTTTCGGTGAAAGTGATAAAATGATAAGAGTGACATTGGATATTTTTTTCTATAGTTTGTGCACAATTCAAGTTCAAATTTTGTGATTGTTCGATTTTGGTCATGGAATTTAGTATTGTGGCACATCCTTTGTCTATATTGTGTTGCTGGTATCTCTTTTGTGTTCTTCGATATATCATTGATGACCGCGTGAACAGGGCAGAGAAGATTTCCATCCTTTCGGATTTCATTAAGAGGACAAATGCTCAGGAGATGAAGTGGATTGTCATGATAATTCTTAAAGGTACTTTCTAGCAATATTCAGTGTTATTGATATAGCTTTGATCTTCATAACGTGAAGTTTGGAAGCTTTATGGATCTTGCAGATTTGAAGTTGGGAATTAGTGAAAAAAGCATATTTCATGAATTTCATCCAGATGCGGAGGATTTATTTAATGTCACTTGTGACTTAAAATTGGTTTGTGAAAAGTTGAAGGATCGAAGTCAAAGGCATAAACGTCAGGTTAATTATACTATTACTAAGTCATACTACAAAATGAATATCTATATTACTAAAGTCGTACTAAATTTTCTTTGTTGTAATGAAGTATTATACCATTAAAATACTAGAAGACTTGGGGTAGGAGTTAAGTTTTTTCTCTTTTTGCTACTATGTTTGGTACACTTAAATATTGTAATATTAGATATAAAATCCTCAAAATAAGTTTCTTTTATAGATAAATTTTTTATATTGAATTTTAGATTATAAGAGTTAACTGTTTTATACAATTTCTGCTGTCTGTCTGCTGCTTAATTTTTGACATTCTGTTCACTATTTTCAGGACATTGAAGTTGGAAAGGCCTTGCGCCCTCAACTAGCTAGGCGAGTTGCTAATGCACATGCTGCATGGAAAATGGTAGTGACTGCATTATTTTTTTAACCACTGAAAGCTCTTTATGGGATTGAGAATTCATTATTTTTGTCCCATAAATTTCAGCATTGTGCGATCTAGTGTTATAATCTGCAAGGTTCAATTAATAATCTATAATAAGGGCATGTTTGGTTGTGCATTAAGTTAATGCTGCCTGGCTGCAGAATGCCAGACATTTGTGTTTGGAATGCTAAATATAATCAAACAAGCACAAAGTTGTAGAAAATACTCATAATGCTGGTTGAAACGTGCATGGTGTTTGGTAGAGCTTTATTTTTATATCTGGAGATCTATATACAAATATAATACTGTTTTAACATGCTTCATTTGTTCCTTTCAGATTACAAAAAAAAAAAGCTTCATTGATCCCTCTTTTGTAATGTTATTTACTGCTAAATTTGTTATTTATTTCTTGTTTATCTAGCTTCATGGCAAGGAAGTAGTTGTGGAATGTAAATTTGATGGAGATCGTATTCAAATACATAAAAATGGGGATGAAATGCACTACTTTTCCAGGTAGGACTAACTAACTTAACTTCTGGAGTTGAAAATATATATATACATATGTATATATTTTTCCCCTTTTTGGTTGTGTTTAAGTCTGCTTTTTGTTTCTTCTAGCCTTTGTTTTCCATGCTTATTATCTATCTAAAGTGTAGGTGTTTGGGTGAATAAAGAAGAATTCATTAATAAAAGAAGCATAATTATTATTGTGAAGAGGTGTGCCATAACCTTGAGTAATACTGATTCCCGAAGTTTAACCATATGAATTCAAGTGTATCTCCAGCAATGTTTGACACAACATTTATTTTCATGATTTCCATCTGGATAATTGGTCATTTAAACATTCCTCGGTACTCTTTTTTTTTTTTTTATGGATTCTGTTGTTTAACATAGGAACTTCTTGGACCACTCTGAATATGCACATGCAATGTCGGACATTATTATGAATAACGTTTTGGCGCAGAGGTAGATCTCCATCTGAAGTTTCTACTATAGCATTTGCTTCTATTGACTATACTTAACACTATGGATTTGAACTTCGAATTTTTTCCCATAGGAACTTTGTAAAGTACTATGCTTAACCTCATTGTGATATATCTCTATTGAAGCACTTGTGGTCTTATTAAGAGTGCATTTAATCCTTTTCTTTCCTCCTTTTTGTGATAATGTAGAAAAATTTGCCATAGTGCATATGTCATAGTATGTAATTTACTTTCCCTTCTGTTGATCACCTTGTCAATGTATTGATTTTCTTCTTCATGAATGCCAGCTTCATGATTTGTAACATGTGAATCATATTTTTCACTGAACCATTATACTTCTTTGTTTGTTGGTTTATGCTGGGCATTAATTTTTAGCTTTTTTGGATTTACCTCACAAGTAGTATGTGAAATGTAAAGGAAATGTCCTGTATTTAGCTTTATTTGCCATTTCAGATTTGGGCACAAAAAGAATTAGTCTTCCAATGGAAACAAGAGAATTGGCCTGTTCTTTTGTTTCAATTACCATATCATAAACACCAAGAGATTATGTTTTCTTCTATTCATTATTGAGCCATTGTTTTGCTGCGACTCATAAGTTGGGAACAGATAGATGATGACAACAATGAGAAGATCTTGTAAAGATTTGAAATATGATTTATTCTTGTATTTACCTCAAGAAAATAAAGATAGCAAAAGAAGTTGAGTTGCACACCTGCTAATCCTTGTGCATTTACAAATAAGAGAATGGATAATCTTGATCCGTGCTACCTATGTGTGAAATATTTGGTAAGGTATACTGGATTGAAGATGTGAGTAATTTTATATTTCTATTATAGAAAAGGATCACATGGGAGTGTTGTGTGAGGACTTTTTTTTTTGTTGATTTGCAAGTAAATCATGTGAGATAAGATGGTGAAGCAGTCATGTGAGATAAGATGGTGAAGCAGGTGCCTTAGAGGTATAAAATCTAATAGTTATAAGGAGGGATGTAGATATAGTTCTCAATAGCCAAAATAAACTGAAGTCTTTAAATGAGAGGGGGAAAGGTGGAAGTAGCAGTTGTCCAGTGCCACGATTTGGATTGTAGCATGAACAAATAAGTTTGATTGACATGAGTTTGTGTCAAATATGCGAATATGGTACTTTATTATGTTTTTATCAGCCTTAGCTAGCAACATTCTTAAACTCCAGAAGATAAATTAAATGATTTTATGTTGGTGTTTACAATTGACTTTTACTTTTGTTTTTTTACTTTTTTTTGCACTTTTAGCATCAAATTGGAAGCTTTCCATTATATTGTCTGCATCTTCCATCTTCAATTACATCTTTCTTCATGTTTTGTTCAGTGATATGGCAGTCTTTGGGTAGCAAATAAGTTTTTTAATACCTAATAACATATATTCAGGATGAACCTTGTAATAATGATACAGAAGTTGTATATGTTTTGTCATTTGATGATTTTAGGAGTCTTTATATTCATGATCACTCATTTTTCATCTAAGCTTTCTTTTAGGTGTATACTTGATGGCGAAATGTTAGTATGGGATACTTCACAGAATCGGTTTGCTGAGTTTGGTTCAAATCAGGAAATAGGTAGTTAGCCGCGTCAATTTATGAAAGTTTCTTTTGCTAATATTGTATGGATGCGTTTTGTCGCTTATGGATTTAGCTTTTGCAGCAAAGGCAGCGAAGGATGGATTTGATAGTGACAGACAGGTTATTTATGGCTCTTCTTTAACTATGTTTTATTGCATGAAAAAACTCTGCTTTGATGTTTAATATATGTTTCTCTTCATGCAGTTGTGCTGTATCCTGTGTGCCAGTGATCTTATTCGAGTTTAGTCCAACTATTAAAGTTCCATGAATTTTTAAACTAAAGGTTATGAAGTTGATTTTCCTCCAAGTCAAATCATGAATGATTGAAAGCAGATTTAAGTTGCCTTGACATTGTTGCTTAGATGTTGCATTTGATATTCTTTACGTCGGAGACACTAGTGTGATTCACCAGAGCTTGAAGGAGAGGCATGAGCTTCTTCGGAAATTTGTAATACCTTTGAAGGGTCGCTTGGAGATCTTGGTGCCCAATGGGGGTCTTAATTCTCATTGCCTTCTTGGTGAGGATTATTTGAGCAAAGCTTGTGTTAGATTGGATAAATTTTGTAATCTTTAACTTATAGGACTTACCATTACATGCATCTACTTGTAGCCTCAATTCCTTATGTAAATTGTTCCAAAAAGAAAAACAAGAGCACTCATAGTTTCACATGTAAGGTGTGCATGGGCAAGTTTCGTTTGTTTGAATTAGATTAGCAACTAGGTCATGCATTGCTTTGTATTTAAATATAACAATTTGGCAACTCCTATCATTTATTTATATTTACAAATTAGAAATGTTTATTTGAAAGGGTAAAGAAGTTTTATAATAGGTTAGATTTATTGATATCTGAAGATAGCTTTCTCATTCTTTCTAGTTTTAATGTTCTAGGATAAATATAAATATCTCATTAGTGGCTTATGATTTTTTGCATACCATTACCAAGTCTAGTCTCAAATAAGAATGCTCAAGTTGCGTAACAAGTTATGAAACATTTCATTGGTTGCTCAGGATATTAGGTTTTTCAATTTCCATTTATCGTCTCCCTCCCTGTTAGCAGATATATTTCTTATTGTTGAAGGTTATTGAGGGGTTTTCAGAGAGTACCTTCGATCTCGTGAAGATTCATTATGCCGAACTTCTATCACTGAGCTAACCCTCAATTTTAACAAAATATTTTTAGCTTCCTTTATTCCATTCTCAAACTTGTACATATTCAAGCCTATGGGTTCTAGTTTAGAAACCCAAATAAAATAGGAATTGTAAAATCATGCTAATGTAGGGCTACTGCTAGAGCAGGACTTTGTCTATGAATTAGAAATAGACCCAATACACCACTGTTATGTTAGTTTTTTTTTCTCTGAATCTGTCATCAACAAAGAGATTGGACGTCTTAGTTTTCCAGCTTGTAGCACATATATCCTTCTAGAAGGAGCTCTTTTTATGCTAGTTTAAAGGATACTGGTTCCTTCGTCTGAACTAGTTTTTTTAACTTAATAGTGATAGTTGACATTTATCTTTAAATATGCCTTTCTTTATTTGTGCAGGGGAACCTTGTTGGTCGTTTATTGCACACAATGTCAATGATGTAGAGAAATTTTTCAGGGAAACTATTGAAAACAGGTTCGCATCTCTTTTTCCTTTCAAGGCTGAAATTATGCGAAATCTTTATTCTTTGTCATGATTTTTTTTCATTGAATTATATGAGACATTTGATAAGTGAATAAGTTAATGGGAAAATGGCCTGTTTTTAAGTCTACAACGGGGGGTTGGGTTCCGACCTGAACGAATTTAATTCATTCGGTTCCTTGAGTCTATATTTAATAAGTTAATATAATTTTCATGTACATTTTAAAGTAGTTTCATCATTCTAAAGAGTTCCGTTTTAGAGATGAAGGGATCATACTAAAGGAACTGGGTTCTAAGTGGGAGCCAAGTGATCGAAGTGGAAAGTGGTTGAAACTTAAGCCAGATTATGTTAACCCTGGTTCCGACTTGGATGTTCTCATAATAGGTTCGTTCTTTGTTTTGATATGGTTTCATCTATCTCAATTAAGATTGTTTATCTACATACTAAGTTCTATGTACATGGAAATAGGAGGGTATTATGGCTCTGGACGTCGTGGAGGAGAGGTTTGTTTTACGTCTATGTGATTATTTGGCCAGTGAAGTTGTCGCATTTCTTGTTTTCCCTTGTGGGAAAATTTTTATGGCTTAGGACTCCTTAAAAATAGTTTCTAAGGCCTTTTGATTGGTAGCCTTTATTATTCACTTGTTTTGCATACAAATTGCAGGTGGCTCAATTCTTAGTAGGCCTTGCAGAGCGTCCCAGCCCCAATGCATATCCCAATAGGTTTGATATTCATCAGTAATTGTTGTTTTCTTATGTCCTCCAGAATTTGTGTCTATACCTTTAGTTTTTAAACTTTTCTCTAATGGTATATGAATAAGGGCTTCCTTGGTAAGTTGATCCAATTGCTTATTTCTATTTCCAATTCCATGGTGTTGATTGAATAATTAATTTCAAATTCCCAACTCCCTATATTAATTTTCATAATATTATTATTATTATACATTCCTGCTTTAGAGGAGGTTTCCGTAGTGTAGGGGGTGAAATGTTCATTCAAGCAATATCAAATACATCAGTAGAATTCGAGAGGGGCAGCTAGTGGCTGCTCTTAGTATGCTTATATGTTTGATTGATAGTATGCTTATATGTTTGATAGTGGCTGCTCTTAGTATGCTTTGATAGTATGTGTTGGGATGATATGATTTAAGGCTTGAGATGTCATGGCAAGAAAAAGTAAAATCAGCATCATTGGCATAAATATGAACAAAGAGATACTACATGGAGAATTAGGGGATATTTGCTAGAGAGAATGTGATTTGACCCATTACCATGACGGCTGCATTATTATATTGAAAACAAAAATGGTGGGCCCTTGCCTCTAGCATTTGATTCCATTCAACTCATTAAGAAAGCTCAAGGAAACAATTCTTTAATGGGCTTACTTTAAGCTAGCTCACTGAAAAGTTTTTCAAGATATTTGAAGGTTGACCCATTTGCTGTTGTTGCTTCCATTGATATCATGTGCTTCCATTTCCATGCATGTGCTCATAAACAAGTAAAATGAAGATTTTAAATGGTAGATCTGTTCTGAGTACTTGCTTTTTTCAAGCATTATCATGGTGCAATATGGTTTCTTGAAATAATTAATATGACATAGGGGAAGTAATTAATTGTAGTAGTATGACTTCAGAATCAAGTTGTGATGTAAATAAGCTGAATGCAATGCCAGGTGTGGTAATTATATCAATCAAAACAGGCTGCAAAGTTGTCAAAAGAGAAAAAGGGCTGCAAAAACATTTTTCCAGCAAACTGAGACCAAAATTATGTGGCTTACTAAAAAATGGCTGAGACAGGCTAAATAAACTGAACATGATTTGTAATATCTTTTGTTTTTCTTCATTTACAAATGACTGACTAACCAGTTTTTTTTTTTCCGTAGATTTATTTCCTTTTGCAGAGTGGGTACTGGACTATCAGATGATGAGCTAGAAGCTGTAGTGAGCAAACTGAAGCCCTATTTTAGGTATTTCTGAAATACGTACGCTAGAATATTATTGCTAGTGAGCAAACTGAAGTTCTATTTTAGGTATTTTTGGAATGTCTGATGTTAGAATATTACAGCTTCCACATTTTAATGGAGAAACTTGTGAGTGGAGTTCAAAAGCTATATCCAAATAGAAGCTTTATAGCTAGTCATTGTTCAAGGTTGAAAGTAATGTACACCTTATCAATAGAAAGAACTGTCCTTAATCAAGATGAGTTCTTTTTTTTTGGGGGGGAAAATACTTTTATTTGCTTATGCAGCTGCATAAATCCTAATCCTAAATTGCCACTTTCCATGCTTGATAGAACATTATATCTTTTGTTAGATGATGTGAAATCAATCTAAAAATGACCCAAGTATGCAAGTTAAATAATTTTGGCTCTAGGTTATGGTTTCATGTTCACTAGCTGATGTGTTTGCTTGTCTTCTAGATCACATTGTATTTAGGAGTTCATGATGTGCTCTTTGATGCTATGACAGGGAATGTTAATGAATATTTCTTTTTTTTTTGCTTTCTGTTGTCAGAAAATATGAATACCCAAAGAAGGCGGCACCTAGTTTTTATCACGTAACAAATAATTCGAAAGAGAGACCAGATGTCTGGATTGAAAGCCCTGAGAAGTAAAGCTTTTCTGCGCTAGTACTGATTAAGATCGAAACAAATTTATCTGTCAGTGATTTTTCCTACTATCTTTTCCGTTGCTAACTTTTTCATTTTTTTTTATGGCAGATCGATCATAGTTTCAATCACTAGTGATATTCGTACTATAACATCTGAGGTGTGTTTCTTTTACTAAAATAATTCTGTTTGACCAGGACTTAAACAGATAGCAACATACATACATACGTATGTACGTACGCTCAGGATAGATGATCATAGATGATCTTTTTCTGAACTTTGTACATTGCTACCTTTTATACCTTTTGCAACACCTTATTTTTACACTATAATATAGTCTCTTGAAAATTTTGTTCCGTTTTTGAAGGTATTTGCTGCTCCCTATAGCCTGAGATTTCCTCGCATAGACAGAGTGAGATATGACAAGCCATGGCACGAATGCCTTGATGTGCAGTGTATGTAGATTGAATACATACAGACTTCTTCTAATTTTGCATGAATTTTCCCATGCATCTGGAGAGCACAGCTCATTGTTCTTTTTTTTCCTTTTTCCCTTTATGATTGAAGCTTTTGTAGAACTAGTACATTCAAGTAATGGTACTACACAGAAGGGAAAAGAATTAGAAGGCTTTCAAGACAGGAAACCAACACGCATAAAATCCTCCAGACAGGGACATAGGAAGAATGTCTCTGTTGTTCCTTCTCATTTTGTTCAGACTGATGTTTCCAATGTGAAGGGGGAGAGCTTCATTTTTTCAAATATGATGTTCTGTATCCTTTATCCATTTACGAATCACCTTTTTATTTGTTTGTTCCTATGATAACTGACATGACATCCAGACGGTCTGTTCCTTTTTATCTACATTAGATCTGTATCCCTTGTTATCTTTTGCTTAATTCTGTTTCATCTTGTTTAATTACTACTTAGCATGTATAGATTTTGTTAATGTGCCACCAACCCATTCTCTTGATGTCTTGCACAAAATGGTTGCCGAGAATGGGGGCAGTTTCTCAATGAATTTGAACAACTCTGTCACTCACTGTGTGGCAGCTGAAAGCAAGGGTCTCTCTCTCCCTCCCTCCCTCCCTCCCTTCCTCCCTTCCACACACACATACACATGCATAGATACACAATCTTACTTGCATGCTCATGTAAATACAAATTTCACTGGATGATTATCAGGGATCAAATATCAAGCAGCAAAGCTTCGTGGAGATGTTATTCATTATTCTTGGGTATTAGATTGTTGCTTACAAAAGAGGCTACTTCCTTTGCAACCAAAGTTAGTCGTTTTAACAAATCATTCATGTCTTCCTTCTTCCCTTATGTTGATTTTAGCATCGTGGTCCATTTAATTGTTTATTTTTGTTTTGAAGGTACTTTCTCTTTCTTTCTGACCTTTCAAAGAAGAAGTTGCAGGAAGAAATTGATGAATTTTCTGACTCCTACTATTGTGATATTGACCTAGCTGACATCAAGCAGGTTTGTATAAGCTCTCTTGTTCATTAGATTAATTGTGACTGTTTGGCCGTTAATTTTCACATTGTATGCAAATCAACAGAAAGTAAGTATTAGGTCTTTATTTCTTGGTGAGAATGACAACAAAGCTCCAAACAAACATCAGTATCAGTTATCTTGTGTTACCAATTGCCTTTTGATTAATAAAAAATAATCTGTTTACTGTATTTTGGTTTTTCTAGCTTTTAGGCAACATAAAGACATCAAGAGATACTTGCAGCATTGAATATTATACGAACAAATATTGCCCAAAGAACAAATGGTCTCTCTTTCATGGAAGTTCTATATACTTCTGCATTTCAATGGGTTCCAAGTAAGTTGTCTATTTATCACAAATTCACATGGCTTATGACTTTGTGTTCCTTTATTCATTTGATTTACTGATTTCATATTTCTCTTTGTAGTATTCAATAAATAACCTTTCAGTTCATGAATACAGTTTTAATGCTGGACTTTTTGCCTATATTGGTATGAGTCGAGAAGAAACAGGGTAGAAAGGGCAGTTTCAGTATGAACTCCAACCATGGTTCACAAAATGGCAATTTTTTCCATACTTTGACCATCATCTAGTACATAATCTGCTGCAGATAAGGAAAGAATGTGAAATTAGTATAGACGAAATAAAGAGTGAAATAAAGAAGATCTGTTTCCACCTTTTAATTTGTTAAGGTTACTAAAAATGGAAGAAAAAGAATGAAATGAAACTTATCGAGAACGGGAGAGGAACATAACTGGAGGTTTGTGGTTTTTTCTGGGATAAGCTTGTCCCAGTTGTAGTTTCTCCCAATTTCTCCTTAATATTGAACATAATAGTATTAGATTATTGTAGAGAATAATTAAGGTTTAACCATTCAGTGATGGATGACATCAATCCTCATCTGAGGAGCACATAATTTGTTATTTGTGTATTAGAGAAGATCTACTTTCTCCCCTTAGAGAACAGGAACATTTTACTTGTGGGTTCGGGATCTATTTAGAGGAAATTAGAAACATGGGGTGCTTCAAAAAATTGTATGCATTTTGTTGTTTTGATCCATTTTGTTGTTTTTTTTTCTCCTGTTGTTAGTAATGTGATATCAAAACAAATCTGATGCTTTTATGCTGAATTAAAATTGTGATGCTGATAAGAGAGGTGGAAGAATGGAAGACATTAAATATTCAATGATTTTTATCAGGTAAAGAGTTGTTAACTTGTTTTGCTTTGATTGACTTTCACTTGTAGAATGCCCGATTTAGAAGTATCACTGGAACTTGCTTTGAGGAGATTGAAACTTGATGTTCTCATGGCTGGTGGAAGAGTCACCGATAATCTTTCTCATGCTACCCATTTGGTGGTCCTGATCATACCTGGATCTAATGTGGATTATGACTCTCTTATTGAATGGTAAATCCAACTACATGGCGTGGTTTGACTTTATCAATAAAACAATGAATTATCATGGATTCCCATTTCCTAAAAATGTCTGATGACTTACTGCTTTATTCTAAGGTTAGAATAATGCTGACAAATTAGCCAATGTGTTTTAAGTTTCACATTTCAATTGCATAAGTTGCACATTTCAAATGTCAAAATGTGTCTCATTGTCTGATTAGGCTTTGGTTGATCACCATAGACGGTTTATCTACTCTATTCTTTTTTGGTAATTTCGAGATTCAAGCTGATGTTGCTGTATCACCACTGTATTACAAAGGAAATAGTCTGTCCTGCTGAGTACAGTGGAAGTTGTTAAACAAGAAGTTTCCTGTTTCATCCTTTTATAAGTAGAGTTTGCTGAATTTCTTTTTTCTTTTCTTTTTTTTCCTTTTAAGCCGTGAATAGTAATTATATTAGACATAAAATGTCTCTTACCATATATTGCCTTTTAGCTTCCTTGTTATCCACACTATTCATAGCTTAGTATTGTGTCAAATGCATGGGAAATCAAATGAAACGGAAGCACATGAACAGCGTAACATATATATTGATGGACCACAGAGACCGTCAGGTTTTGACATAGTGATATCATGTAGCAATTTGACCATGATTATTGTTATTTAGTGTTTTTGTACTGCACTATTAAGTTTCTTGCTTTACTGTTAAATACTACAATTTTAATTTCTTGAATTTCCTCACTGTAGTTTCACCACAGCTGATAAACGGCGGCTTCGGGAGAAGAGGTTTCATGTAATTAGATCACAATGGTTGGAGGACTCCTTAGAGTGCGAACAGAAGTTAGATGAGCTTACATATAGCTTGAATCTGTATGTATCCGAAGCATTAAATATTCAAGAGTGGTGAGTACAAGTATATGCTTATATTGAAAAAAGGAAAAGGTCCAGATGTTGGAATATAGAGTTATTGAAGTAATTAGTGCATCCTTTTATGTGGAGAAAAATCGGTCAGAAACCTAATTGACCAGAAAAGCTTAGGTTTAATTTGCATAGTATATATTATTAAAGAAATTTTCTCACAAGTATTGTTGAAATATCATGGGAACATATCGAATTCTATCCATGTCAAGTGCATGTTGGAGCTTGTTGGCTTCCTTGCCTTCAGGTAACATCAGAATGGACTGAAAGTTTGAGTATTGTTGACTCGTGATTTTTCATCAGACATTAACATTTGTACGTTTTACTGCTTCTTGCATGAAACTGCTTTATTTGTGTGTCTTGGGGAAATTGTGCTACTTATATGTCTGTAGTTTCTGGTGTACAGAGTTTTGTTTGGTTACATTAATCTGCAAGATTGTCCGATTTCAGTTATTACTAGCTTCAGTTTGATCATTATTGTCTGCTTTAACAACGTTACAATTTGTGCACCACCGATCATTGGCTCCAGTTCCAATTTCTTCGTTATTCAGTTCTTTTATATCATGTCATGTAAATTATCTTATGCATGAATTCTTTGTTGTGGTTTTTTCTTTTGATAATATGGATTTACCCTATTAATTGTGTGTCTAAGTTGTTTGGCTGTTGAACCTTATGCACATTAATCGCAGATATTCTCGTTTTAAATTTGTGTTAAGACTTGATGACTAACTGTTCCGCACATTTTGTTCATTTTGTCCAGCGAACATGCTGAAGATATAAATGAATCTCCTCCAAGTTCAGAGAGGATTGGAAATCAGAAATTATTGTCATCGTCTGCTGCCACTGTGTCAAAAGAGAAGGGAGAGAAAGATGCCCCGGAAGATTCTCAACCGGTAGTCTCGTCCAAGAGGGATACCAAAAGAAAAAGAGGAGTACCGGCTGGTGGGAGGAATAACAAAATGAGAACACAACGTCAAACACGAACCAAACAGATGCGTCTTGGCAAGAGATCTGCTAAAATATGTGACGAAGAATCTGATGAAAGAGCTTCCTGTGATGGCGAGGCAAATGAAGAAATTCAGATGACTAAAAGTGATGATGATTTTCAGGGAGCCAATAGCCCCGACCATTCAGGGCTCCAGAAAATCAAAATAGGGGGAGACTCAGAGTCATCATTTGGAGGCAAGACAGGTGATGATATTCCTGAAGCCGAAGATCAAGAAAGGCGGTCAAGGAACGCTCCTGATATTGAAATGGGTGAAAGTCATGACAGACGAGAAGGGCATTCTGATGTTGATATAAATGCGAGGCATTCTGCAGAGGCGAATGAGAAGCCTGAGAAACTAGAAGTCATGGTTGATCCAGTTCATGCCATGCTAATGGACATGATTCCGAGTCTTGGGAAGAACAGGTCAGAAGCCGTTTCTCAAAATAGTGATGGTAAAGGGCAAGAAGATGTGGCTTCCAGTGCAGTGCCTGTGAAGAAAAAGAAAGTCAGCTACAAAGAACTGCTCAAGGATTTGTAAGTTCTTGTAATTATGTATTATGTGCTAATTATGTATTGTGTACTAGATTGTTAGCCAGTAGGTGGGAAGATTTTTTATGACCTCTATATGCTAACTAATGATAACAATTGAATTTTAAAAATGTTGTACATAAATAAATAAAATATTTAGCAAGCACATAAAGAATTTGTAAATATATGATATGGAAGAAAATAGATAACTTCCAATGATATTAAATAGAAATCATTGGTAACAAGTGAAAAAGCGATAAAAAAACTGTCGAATGGCGAGCATTATCAATACACTTCAGTAAAACTAAAATTTAGTGAAAATTTACTAATTTGGTTTTACCAACTATGAATGAAATCTTTGGTATTAGAGTTAATTATATTAAGAGATGGTAAGTTCGATTTTTGATAGCTGCACATACAATGACTTCTAAGAAAAATATAAAATTACTCTAAACAAAAATGGGAGATGTGAAATTAATGACAGAAACATATTAAAGAAAATTATTTTGTAGGAATCTATTACTTAGTTCATGGTTTTTTTTTTTTCTTTTCTTTTCTTTTCTTTTCCCATTTCACTTTTAAGGACCCATTAGTTAATTAATAGATTTGCTAGGGTTAATTAATTAATTAATTAATAGATTTACTTATGAAGAAATTAATTAATAGATTTTAATCACAAAAAATATTCAAATAATTGCGATTTTACCAATTCTAGCTTAATCTACCAAAACGAACCAGAAAAGGTCGGGTCAAATGGTGAATTACAAGAAGTTTGCAATTTATTTTAGCAAGAAAACGCAGGCTAATGTGAAGGAGCAAATGTGTAAGCTATTGACAATCAAAGAAGAACAGACAAGAGATGAAGAACGAATAGGAAGACTTAATTTTCATTCGGAGTTACTTCGGTGACTCACAACAAAATGAATATGGTGACTCAGAGAATGAAGGCCGTTGGATTGACAAGAAAGAAATATTAGTATTTGATTCAAAATTTTATTATAACGAAATTGAATGTAATATATTTCTTCTTTTAAAAAATTATATCCACCCCTACAAAAAATTATATCCACTTTTTCAAAAAAAATAACATATATAAAAAAATATAAAGAACATATTTTTTTAACAAATGCCTAAAATTAAAATGACAAAATAAAATTCACCTGACATTTTTATTTAATCTTATGTGACTTTGTTTATTTGTCTTTTTTACTCTTTAAAATAATATAACATGTAATTTAAATAATATAATTAGTTTTATAAATAAAAAATCCTTAAATGATATAAAATTTGAAAAATGTGTCATTTTGATTTTTATTTTTGTGATCTTAGTTCACTTTTGTTTGATTTTTTTATTTATCATTTTAACTTTTTTATTTATCATTTTATATAAATAACAAAATTTATATTATGAATAATAAATTCTTAAAATAATAAAAAATTGATAAATGTTTCACTTTAACTTCTATTTGTGTGACTTTGTTATTTGTCATTTTAACATTTTAAAATAATATAATTTGTGTTATGAATAATAAATTCTTAAAATGAGAAAAACTGACAAATTTGTCATTTTAACCTCTATTTGTGTAATTTTAGTTTATTTTTTTGTATTTTTTTTATTTGTCATTTTAACTTCTAAAAATAATATAACACGTAATATAAATAACATAATTTGTGTTATGAATAATAAATTCTTAAAATGATAAAAAAATTGATAAATATATAATTTTAACTTCTATTTATGTGGTTTTAGTTCCTTTTTGTGTGACTTTTTCAATTATCATTTTAACTTCTCAAAATAATATAATGCATAATATAAATAACATAATTTGTGTTATAAATAACAAATTCTTAAAATGACAAAAAATTGACAAATATGTCAGTTTAACCTCTATTTCTATAATTTTAGTTCACTTTTGTGTATTTTTTTTTGTATTTTAACTTCTCAAAATAATATAACGCATAATATAAATAACATAACTTGTATTATGAATAAAAATTTCTTAAAATGAAAAAAATTGACAAATATGTTATTTAATCTCTATTTATGTGATTTTGATTAACTTTTGTGTGACTTTTTTATTTGTCATTTTAACTTCTCAAAATAGCATAACGCGTAATATAAATAATATAATTTGTATTATGAATAAAAAATTCTTAAAATGACAAAAAAATGATAAATGTGTTATTTTAATCTCTAGTTGTGTGATTTTTATTCACTTTTGTGTGACTTTTTCATTTATCATTTTAAATTCTTAAAATAACATAACGCGTAATAAAAATTATATAATTTGTGTTATGAATAACAAATTCTTAAAATGAGAAAAATTGACAAATATATCCTTTTAACTTCTATTTGTGTGATTTTAGATCACTTTTTTGTGATTTTTTTATTTGTAATTTTAACTTTTAAAAATAATATAACGTGTAATATAAATAACATAATTTATGTTATGAATAACAAATTCTTAAAATGAGTAAAATTGACAAATGTGTTATTTTAATCTCTATTTGTGTGATGTTTATTTACTTTTATATGACTTTTTTATTTGTCATTTTAACTTCTCAAAATAACATAACACGTAATATAAATTACATAATTTGTGTTATGAATAACAAATTCTTAAAATAAAAAAATTGACAAATATGTTATTTTAACCTCTATTTGTGTTATGTTTATTCAGAAATGTGTGATTTTTTCATTTGTGATTTTAATTTTTTAAAATAACATAACGCGTAATATAAATAACATAACGTGTTATTTGTATTATGAATATCAAATTCTCAAAATGACAAGAGTGACATGTTCAACTCTTAATCCAAAGAAAAATGACTTAAGATCATTATCATTTACCGTAGTAAAAACTTACCTGTAATTAGCAAAATTTGATAAACATATTTACATATTAGCTGAATAATTAGTAAAATTTGATGAATAAACTAATTAAGAATTTATCAGTCTTTATTAATGGTTTATAAAGATTTCGTCACTGGCTTGATGAACAAAAAAATTATACTCAACAAGGACACTTTTTATTGTGTTAATTTTAATTACTTTCTTGATTCAAATTTCATAACTAATCAAGCTCAACAATTGCTTCTTAAAATTTAATTCTTTTTGCCTAGCGTCTACATAAAATTTATGTCATTAACCTATTTAAAATATAATCCTAAAAATAATGACAAGTTAATTTTTTTTCTTAATTAATTATTAAAATCAAACTCTAATCCAAACAATTCAGAACTCAGTCAAAAATTAAATAAGGGCAACTTATAAAAACACTTCTATTTAAATAATTAATTACAAATAGTTATTTATTCATTTGTTTCTCACATCATACTAATTTTTTTTCTTATATCATACCATACGACTTATTTTTCTTATTTCTCATACTATGAAAGACTATTTTTCTTTTATTTTTTACTATAATTCATTTTTAATATTTTTTTAATTTGTCTTTGTATTTTATTTTATTTTTTAAATTACTCCATTTTCACTTTTTTTTTAAAATCTAATTTTTTTTTTAAATAACTAAAAATCAACATGTAATAAACTTTTTTATAACCTTTTTAAAAACTTAAAAAAAAACTAAAACATAACATAAAATCAACCATTCATAAACTTTTTTATAATCAACCATACAATTTTTTTTAATACGACAGTTTCTAAGATTTGGCTATACTTTTCTCCCAGTCCTACACTTTAAAAATTTATTGCTCCGATCCCTCCATCCGTGACCGTTAGTCAAACATAACAACCAGATAACAAACGTGATAGCAACCATCAAAACCATAATAACAACCAGATTCGTCTTCCTCATTAACAAAACCATCTCAGATTTCAAAACCATGGAAATCATGAAAATCATTTCTCTCTCCTTCTCTGATCTAAGAATCAATCAAGCTTTTCTCTACTGTTCCACCACCACCAACACCTCTTCAAACCCAACAAGCCTCATCCCCACTTTTGTGACCTTCCCCAAACCGATTGTGTCCTCTGTTACGCCACTGCCTGGACCAAGCCTCATCGCTGCCTCGCCTCCCTCTCTGCCTTCATCTTCCTCAATTTCACCCAAAGCCCACCATTCTTCACTGCCACCTTTTCCTCAATTTCACCCAAAACCCCCCAGTAATTTCTAGTACATCAGCTTCTGGAGGAGTAATCAACCCGGATTCAGCATTGGCTACCGACATCCACTGTG
>CAODLS012773573.1:0-17978 GCA_948243855.1 Flueggea neowawraea
TATCCAAAAATAATTATTCCACAAATAATTATCCAAAAATAATTATTCTCAAAACTAATTATCCACCAATAATTATTCAAAATAATTACTCCAAATATAATTATCCCAAAATAATTATAAAAATTATCCGGGGTATTACAAATTAATAACACAATTTACTATATAATTAAGTAAGAATAATATAGTAAAATGTGACATAATTACTAATATTAAAAAGAAAATAAACTTATTTATTGAGATAAATACAAAAGAAAATGTGGTATACTTTTATGGAACGGAGGGAGAAGTATTTTTTACATAAAAATCAAGCCTTGGACTTGTTTGTTATAGCTAGTAAAATAAAACCGGCATTTAGAATATTTATAGCTAGTATATAATATTTAGTATTTTTTAATGGGCAATATGTCATTTTTTCAAATTTTTACTATTTAAAAACCTATTATTCGTTATATGTTGTCTACTATCCATTAAATTTTACTGTTTTTAAACAAACTCCAAATTATTTTTCCTTTATAAACTTTGTTAGATGGCATTTATCAAGAAAAAATAGCTATTTTATTTAGATTTTGATTATTTATTGATATCAACTAGTTAAAATATAAAAATAATTTTTTTTTAAAATATCATTATTCTGAATATCATGTATTTCAATACTCTGAATATCATGTCACCGGTTTCATTTTTGTCACTCATTTTTTGTCTCCACACATAACTCCCCATCAACTAACTTATCAATATTTTTGTGTTGTGGGCCTCGAGAATCCCTATTTATATGCACGCTTCCCATACTCTTCCCATGCACATAACTCCAACCAATGCTAAGCATTTAACAAACCACACCCACACACACACTCTATTCACTCAAATTAAACCTCTCATTCCAGTTGTTTTCTCTCTATGGCTTCTCTTCTATGTCTTTTGCTCATTCTGTTGGTACCCACAAGCAATGCTCAAAACCCACCTTCACCTGGTTATCACCCAAGTTCCCAAATCCCTTCTGTTACCTTTGATCAAGGGTTTCGAAACCTTTGGGGTCCTCAACATCAAAGAATTGAACAAGGCTCTGTAACAATATGGCTTGATGATACCTCAGGTCCTCATATTATACCATGCTTTTTTGCTGTCATTGCTGTATTAGTTGCTTTTTCTGAAATGTTAAATCTCTTTTTCTCTCAGAAAAGTCAAGGTGGGCTTTTTGATTATTGATCATAATAATTTTACGAACTGTTGAGAGTCAAATAGTACTTAACAGTCAATTTGGTAGTTTATTTTTGTTGATACAGTATATTCTATTCAACAGTGGGCAGCATATATTAAGTTTTTCAAAAAAAGTATTACGCTCTATTTTTTTAACGACTTTCTTAATTTACCAATGAAAAACACCACTATTTAAGCTAAGTTGTCGCTTTCTGAATTGTTGAGCAACTCTCAACAATATTCATACACAATTAATATAAATCTCAAAGTGATACCATTAGTTTTTATACATGGGCTCTTCTTGAGAATTGTCAATTCTGACATCAGTAAATTATAAATCTATTAGTAACGTTATACCAAAATTTTGATTATACATTGGCTCTTCCCAGGAATTATTCTTTAGACTCTTAGTATTGAAAATAATTTCGACATCAATAAATTATAAATATATTAGTAATGTTCATTTATTTATTGCTTGAATTCTTTGTTCTTCTATTATTTTAAAAGAAAAGCTTTTATCACTTTGATTATTCCATGATGTTCCTGTTAAATCACGTTCTTAATCTCCATGTATATGTCAATGTGAAACAGGAAGTGGGTATAAGTCACATCAATCATATAGGTCAGGATACTTTGGTACTGCAGTGAAGCTTCAACCAGGATACACTGCTGGAGTCATTACATCTTTCTACGTGAGAAATATTAATTAATCATCAGATAATTAATAAAATTATTAGTTAGATAGATGGTTTTATTTAGGAATTATTTCTAATGTTTGCAATAAATATTGGGAACTTTATATACAACATATTAATGCAGCTATCGAACAATGAGGCTTTGCCAGGAAACCATGATGAAATAGATATCGAGTTTCTGGGAACAACAGCAGATAAGCCATACACGTTGCAGACGAATGTCTACATCAGAGGCAGTGGGGATGGCAAAATTGTTGGGAGAGAAATGAAGTTCCATCTTTGGTTTGATCCCACTCAGGATTTTCACAATTATGCCATTCTCTGGACCCCTTCCGAAATCATGTCAGTAACACCTTTTCTTTAATTTTTTCTTTCAGAAATATATATATATTTTTGCGTATTTCGTATTACAAATGATTAAAAAATACATAATTTAATATGCCGGATCAAAGATACACCAACGGTGGTGTTTATTTGCTCAATATCCACACATACAGCATCTTTTCTATCCAAGCATATTCAGTTTCGAAAAAATGTATTAACTACTTTATAGTCTCTAAAGTCGTCCCGCAAGACGCTTGTTCAGTATTTTTATTATTATTTTATTAAAGTCATCAGTTCTTAACCCTTCAGTTTTTTTATCCATAACTCAGAGACTACTTTAAGAGTCTTACGGGACGTCTACTCAGCTTTCCACTAAACATAATTTTATTTTAATTTCGTTGGAGTAAATCTAACATTTGGATCAAAACGATCTAACGGTCAAATTTTGATTTAAAAAAAAAAGATTAATTGGTTTCGAGCCTGACACATATAATGCGTCCTCCCGTAGGATGATGAGCTACGATATTGGGAGACAATAACGCGTCCCCATATCAGCGACTAGGATCCCAATACGGGATCCTAGTCTCGTTATAGACTGTATTATACAGTATGTTTCGATAACTTATTTTTGTAATATTCTTTTGCAATCTATCAAAACACAAAGATTTTTTTTTTCAGTTTGATTTTGCAGCCATTCAGTCTTTTCAACCTAAATAATTGTGCATGCTTTATTATGTGTATATCTATGTATGTACACAAGAAGATCACGTCGTAAAACTTTTTCTTGTTAGAAGAACAAATACTATAAAACAATTTTTTTTCCCTCCTTGGCAATACATTTTCCATTTTTTATATAATATTTCTGCTTCAACCTATAAATTCACGGGCAAAAATTGTACTGGAAAGCATTACAAGTAATAGTAACAGTAATCCTAAATATCACCAATGTTCTTAAATAAATCATTTAAAAAAGTATAAAGTTTTACGATCAAACGTTAGCTATTATCCAGTGACACTAGTCTAATAGCTAGAAATTATTCACTTGAGTAGAATTTTGTCGTTCACAAAAGTTTTGTTAAACACAATTTGAATAAATTTAGATATCAAAATAGTAAATAAATACTGAATTTTTCAATAATTTAATATAAAAAAATGTCAAATTTTCTTAATATATTTGAAATTGTACTAGCTACCAAAATGTACCGACACCAAAATAAGATGTGCGCATTTTGTGCATGAGTGACCTACTCTTCAGAAGTTATCAATTAATTTTATATTGGATTCGGTCCGTGATTTACATTTTGAGTAAAGAATATACAAATTTATATTGTGAGAATGAAGGTACGGATTTCTTTAAATAAATAAATCTATCAAATCTTTGCTGTTATTGTTGTTATTCATGAAAAAGTGCCCACTTAAATGATTTTTTTCCAAAGTAACCAAAACCATTACATCCAAATTGCTTTTCGGTTTCTTTTAATTATTAGAAAAACTAGTACATGATACGTGTCGAACATTTAGTGGACTCACCTTAATACTTGGATTCATATTTTTGTCACCATTTTCATATTGCGACTTCCTTATCATTATTATTATTAAATTTGTTTAGAACAATATCATAAAAAGGCCTAGAAATAATTATTGAGTAGAGTATATTGGGACCATAACTAGAAGACTTGTCGAATGAACGTGAATTTCTATTCATGAGAATGCATTAAATTTCTCCAATTCTTTCTAATATTTAAAAAAATATATTTCTTGATGTGGACAACAGATTTTTGGTAGATGACATTCCTATAAGGAGGTATCCAAGAAAAAGTGATGCTACATTTCCACTGAGACCAATGTGGTTGTATGGCTCAATTTGGGATGCCTCATCTTGGGCTACTGAGGATGGAAAATACAAAGCTGATTATCACTACCAACCATTTGTTGGTAAGTACCGGAACTTTAGAATTGGTGGCTGCACTGCCGACGGTCCGTCCTCATGCCGGCCACCATTGGGTTCGCCGTCCGGAAGTGGGTTGAGCCAGCAACAGGTTGCAGCAATGGAGTGGGTTCAAAGGAATCATTTGGTGTATAATTATTGTAGTGATCCAAAGAGAGACCACACACAGATTCCTGAGTGTTAAGGTTCACAAGACAGTATACACTTGAAGACTATGCCTATAAGGGTGTGTTTGGCAATTAAGTGTGTAGAGGGATTTCTTTTGCTTTTTTCCCCCCTTTATCCAATTTTTATACTTTTAGTTGATGTTTGGACTATAGGGGTTTTGAGATGGGTCCCACTTGCCAAGAATAGGCGCAAGAGCAGGTGATCGTCCAAAGCCTCCAAGGATTTGAAAGGTCCTTGTTGTTTTTGTTTTTATTACAAAAGGTTTGTTGGTATTACTGGTGAAAATAATAAACTATGTCTCAAGTTGTTTCATGTATACGAAATGGCTTATTATAATTTAAAAATTTAAATTTAAGCATCTTTTGTATAATTAATAAATACTTTTTAATACATTAGTTCTTACAGAGAATCTCCCTAACCCCTTTGTATTAAAAGTGATTCTAATACCAGTAACTATAAATCTATTAGTTATTTAACAAAAATTTCAAATTTACCATTGTATAAATTTTAATATACAATTTTTACTTTGGCGAGGCATGGTCAAGGCCACTAAACCCGTGAGATTGGACCTAATCTAAAAATAAATCTACAAAAACTCATAAACTAGGGCCAATATAAATATTTCAAGTGCAGAAAGAGTTTGGAAAAATTAGAGATTTATACTAAAAAAATGTCACTTTTTAAAAACAATATGTCAAGTTCGTAAGTATTGAAAATGTCACTTATTTTTACCACATATCAAAAATGTCTTTTTTTTTTTCAAAAATCTGACAGAAATTGCTGTATTTTCTAGAGAAATCGATTTTTTTTCACGAGAAATTCATTTTTTGTGAGAAATTATTTTTTTTTGAAAAAATACTCTTAATCCAGATTGTGTTTTGGATTCACAACGGTTCACAATAGAGTACACAACTCATATTTTTTAAAAAGTCTAAGTAATTTTTTTCTTAATTATTTTGTTTAAAAATTTCAAAAAATTTAGTAATTTTGTTTGGTTCACAATAGTTCACATGTGTGGTTTTTTTTGTTTATACAATTCATATTTTGAAAGGTTCACAATAGTTCACATAATTATTATTTTTTTAAAAGTCTAAATGAAAATTTTTAATTTTTTTAGAAATTTTAAACGAATTTGACCCTAAATTTTTTTAGGGTTGATTTCGACGTTCACAATATTTCACAAAATGATGTATATTTTTTTGAACCATTTTGAAATAAAAATCGATAAATTCACAATATTCACAAATTTGGTTCACAACAATTCACAAATGGTTCACACAATACATTTTTTTAAAAAAGTTTAAAATAATTTTTCTAATTATTTTTTAGAAATTTTAAACGAATTTTTCTTTAATAATTTTTTTTCCAGAGTTAATTTTGACATTCATAGTGGTTCACAAAATGGTGTATAATATATTGTACATTATTGTGAACCATTGTGAACAAAAAAGAAAATTTTTTTTAAATGTTAAAATGAATTTTAAAACAACAATTTCAGCAACATTAAAAAACAAGTTCAAGGACATTATATGAAAAAAATAGCATGTTCAGGTACTTAAAAATAATTTTACACTAACTGAATTCTAGGGTTCTGTCCCAACAGACACTCCCCACCACCACCGCCCATACAAAAAACCCTAGCCCCAAAAGAAACTTTCTTTTGCCGCCCATACACGCACGCCGCATCCACTGTCTGTTCACGTCCCTTACAACCTCGGCACCACCTCTCTCCAGCTGGGACACACCCTCCCCGTTGCTGTCACGATCCGTTTTTGAACCATGACCGACGTGCAAGATAAACCGTCTATGGGAGCCCGATTCATCTCACACAAACCTTAGATAATCAGAAACAATACCCAGTTGGTTATTAAAACATTTTATTAAAACATTCGATATCAAAACACGTTATTTATATAAAAGTATCACAATGTAATATAAGTAAAATCAAATACAAAGAAGGTATAAAGTAAATTAGAGAGGTACAAAAGTCAAAATGGGAATCCTAATAACCCAACAACATCTCGGTACAGAGCTCTAAAACAAAAGAAGGAGGCTGGGCAAAAGCGTGTCACTAACCAAATGTACAAACGCCTCACTGAGCAGGATGCCCAACAATTGCCGAGTCAAAAGTCAACCTGTATACAGAGGTAGAGATAAACAAGGAAAAACAAACGAGGGTCACAACCCAATGAGGAATGACACTCCAGAATGCCTCATGCGTGGCTCACAAAGACTGGTTTGAAAAATCGTTCAAAAATATCACATGCAGGTATACAAAGGTATATACATATATATACACACTATATATAATAGCTTTTCCAAAACCATTTCAAAACGTTCACAGTCAAAGTAAACAGCACGTACAAAAACAGTTGTACTATTAGTCATATAGTAAAAATAGGGTCAAAGTATACTGGCGATACGGGACTTCGAAACAAAGATATAACATGTGTGGACTCTACACTACCTAAGTGTAATAAACGTGGACTCCGCCACAAATCAAATCATGTTTCGGGCCAAGATAGCATGGTTATCAACACTCCTTGGTAGCTGGGGCCTCATCAATACATCGGTATACCAACGGACAACGACTGCATACCCTGTAGCATAGATGTCCCATATCATAAGCAAAAACCATAATATATAATACATAAGCAAATCATGCATATCAGAATCAAAATAGATATATATATATATATTGTATTTCAAAAACAAAGAATGAAATATTAATTCATATAATCAAAAACAAAGAGTGAAAAATTAATTCATATAATCAAGTTATTATTTTAACCAATCTTTAGATTAGTCAATTTCAGAATATGTGTCAAGCACACTAAAAACTTATACAGTTTTGAAACACAACCTATATGCCTGAAACTGTCACCCACTCACCTGGATGTTCAAGCAATAACAGTCATGCACCACTGGTGCACGGATGATCTCGCTGACATGGACACAAAGCTGAAATAAAGATATTGAAAACAAGATCAGAAATAAAGCAATGAGTGATATTGGTATTGTGGATGTACCAAAATACATGCACATGCAAATGCAGACTCGGACACTCAAACAACGCCCGAAATCCCATTTTCGTCAAGGATATATCGATAACAACCCAAAAATCAGAATCCACGTAAAATTATGTTTTGGTCCCTAAACTTTTGAAAAGTTACATTTTAGTTTCTAGACCTCGTAAAATTACAAGCTAGTCCTTAAAGTTCTCAAAAATTGCAAACAAGTCCCCTAACTCTCAGAATTTGAAAAAAACCAAAAATGACATCTTTGGTCCCTCAAAACCACGAGTTACTCTAATTAGAGAGAAACCCAAATCGAGTTGTCCAGACCCTAAATTACTCAAGTTAGAGATGTCCAACTCGAGTTATCCATGCCCTAGCTTACTCGAGTTAGCCAATTGGTTTACTTGAGTAAGTCACCTTCTTAGAATTCCTAAACCTTGACAAATTTTGATTTTACAAATAAAAATTGCAACCAAACACCCACATTGACTCTAATCAACCTTTTGAACACAAATATAAGATCCAATCCTTCAAAACAACTCGTAATCACCCAAAATCAACCCAAACCAACTTGATCTAACCCATTTATGATCATCCTCAATTCTTATGATTTAAAGCCATCTCTAAGTGTTTCTAAACTCTCATGTCACGATCTGACAACCCAAAACAACCATTTCAACAGAAACAACACACATCTAAACCTATGAGCATTTATTCAAAACCCTAACATGCATAATTTTGCAAAGAAAAGGAAGAATGAAGAAATGCAAGGTTTGGATGTGTAATCTTACCTCAGGGATGATGATGGACTACGGAGAAGCAACGAGAATGAAATCTGGACGAGTTTGGAGTGTTTTAGAGTGAAAAGGTTGAGTAGAGTCAAATGAATGGGGTGAGGGTATTTACAGAATTTCTATCTGAACGGACTCTAAATCGAGTTACACAATTGCTTACTCGAGTTAGCCTTACCCAGTTCATTCTAGGTTCATGGATTACTCGAGTTATCTATCGACTTACTCGAGTAAACCATACCCCATATAACTCGAGTTACATCAAATGCTAACTCAAGTTAACCGACCCCCACATAACTCGAGTTAGCACTCTTGAAACACCAAAAACAACAAGTTATCACCCCAAAGATCAAGTTCAAATCGGAGATCTACAGAAACATTGTCGGAAAGAGTGAAATATTACAGTCATTCTCCAACCGCGACGCGTCTTCGACGATCGACGATGAGCGATGAAAAGAGAGATCAACGAAGAGACGTCGAACAACAACGAGAAGAGAGATCGACAAAGAGACGACGAAGGCGACAAACAGTGAGGGCGACAAACGGCGAGGGTGACAGACGACGAGGATCAGGGAAGGATTTTGGTATCCCCGTCCCCGCCCTGCGACTTATATACTTTTTCCCGTCCCGTCCCAGGCCTGCCTTGTAACCTGCCGAGGTATGAAAATCAGCTCTCATCCCCGCCCCGTTGAAAAACTAACAACCCTATCCCTGCCTCGTCCCGCTCCGTTAAATCATTATTAATTTTTTTTGTTTGATTTATATCTATTATAATTCAAGAAATAATACAATAATCTATATAAATTTCAGCAAGCATATATAATTCAAGACATCATATATATATATATATATATATATATATATATATTGGGGCAGGTATATTAAATACCAAGCCCGCCCTGTCCCCAATAATTTCAATTTTGGGTTATTCCGAGCCTCGTTTCGTTCGGGTCGGGTCGGTACCCTGTGGGTTTAGGATCTTTTGCCATCCCTAAGAGAGAGAGAGAGAGATTGATGGAGAGGAGAGAATGCGAAAGAGATTGACGGAGATGAGTGGCGGAAGACAGAGAAAGGCTGTCAGGTGGGGAGCGACAGAAGAGAGAGAGGTTGTGGGATAGGGAGCAGTGGAAGTGAAAGAGGCTATGAGGTGGCGAACGTTTGGGGTGGTAGCTAGAATTTGGGATGGGAGAGAGAGTGAGATAAACTGAAGAGATAGAAAATTTTTAAAAAATAAAATGAAAAATTAAGATTTATATAAAAATTAATATGACATTTTTAAAACCTAGTTTAAAAAATATGATATTTTTGAAAAATAAACATAAAAATTTGACATTTTTCTAGAATTAAAACATTAGTTGTTATTTTTAAAACATGTGGTCTAAAATATAACCGTCTGTGTAATTAGCACAAAGAGTTTATCTAATTCATTGAATTAAGGAAGAAAACCTTAATTTGAGCATTTTTAAATTGAAGAGGGCCCAAGTTTACTGAACTGGGATATCATTAAACAATGAGTTAATAGATAAACTAATAAAATCGTTTGAAATTTGAATGATGATCCGAAGCCTTCATTTTGGTCTCTAAATAGAGCCTTAATTTCACTCAGAAGTTGTCAGCTTTATTGATTTTAAGAGAGTATTGAACCATTGTTAAATTACTAATTTGAACATTAGAAAATCCATGGTTAAATTTGTGACAAATGTTTTCTTAATAAGTGATATTTTAATATTAAAAAATTAAATTAATATATATATTTAAAGTTAGAGAGTTTTCTCTAAGTTTTGACAAATTTTGTTTTAATTTATTGACATGTGACAACTCTTCTAAATCTCTTCTTTCTTTTATTTTTTATAATATAATATACAAAAATTTCTAAAATCAATAATTACATAACAAAAAAAATTAATATATCTATCATTATATAAAAATAATCAATATATACATTTAAATCAATATATATTACATAACAAAAAATTTTCAATTTTTATTTTATATATTGATTTTTGTTATGTAATTATATATATATCGATTTTGCCAACATATTGGTCTTTTTGGAAAGGGAGAATCAGATATAAAAATTAGTGGTGATTTGATACTTTCGATCAAATTAAGATAATATTAGTTATATTGTTTACACCAATATTAGTTATATTGACTTAATTCAATGCATGCGCATTCGCTTGATTAATGTTATAATATATGAATTAGAATATTTTATTTTGATAAATCTATATACTTCTCTAGGAAAAAAATAACATATTTAAATCATAAAAGAATTATAAATTTTTTATAATAATTTCAAATATTTAATGGTTATAGGTTCTCTCTTGATTTGTCAATATTTTAATTTTTATTATTGTAGTACTAATTTAAAAAATATTATTTAAACAAAAAATATATTATTTATTAATTTAAATAAAATTATTGTAATTGACCTTACATAATATGAATATTGCGCTAGTTTAAATTAATATAAAACATAAACAGAGATTAATAGATGATATATTTACCACAAAAGAATATTTTTTGTATTAAATTTATAGAAAAAAATTTCAAATTCCTAAGAATTCATGTAAAGTTTGTATTTATTCACTTTTTATCAGGAAAGGAAAGACGGAGATGTTTGTGGGTATTACCGCTTAGCATATATCTTATCTTCAGGAGAGTGCTGCAGATACTGAGCCCGTGATTCTTAATTGGACATTCTGAAGTCTGTACATACTAAGCTCGTGATTCCTAATTGGACCTTTTGAAGAGTTCTGTATATACTACGCTCGTGATTCCTAACTGGACCACCAATAGTGAGCTTCATACTTCTTTTATTTGTATATTATTTTTAACATATAAATAATATATAAATAAAATATTAATAATATATAAATATTTAAATAATATATGAATAAAAAATAACGTATAAATAAGTTTGTAAAATGAATAGATTCTAAATAAGTTTTAAATAACATATAACTAAGTATGTAAATCAAAACACTGTAAATCTGTAATTTATAAAATTAGGTGTTCACATCCATAATTTTAAAACTTTTACTTAAAATATTAAAGTGAGCTGCATGAATCTGTAATTGATAATTTTGGGTAATGTGAATTTGTATTTGGCCCTTTTTGTTTTTCATGTTGTTGACGACACTCTAATGAGGAAAGAGGAAATTGCGGTTTGACTTTGAGGAAAGTATAGCCTATGAACTTTTAAATTTAAAAATTACATTTCTATGTCAAAAAATTTGTACTTTTTATAATTTCCATGATTCTACATTTTATAGGCCAAATTTTACATTTTATATTCTAGGTAGTAACCATAAAAAAACCATAAAATAACCTAAAAACAACTAAACAAATACCCAATTTTTTTTGTTTTTTAAAGAGCAAATTGGGTAGTTTTTTTTGGTTGTTTTATAGTTATTCATTTCCTGGTTTTAATTTCGGCATATAAGATGTAAAATTTGGCTTACAAATTCTAAAGTGCGGAAATAATTTTGAAAACTATAATTTTTGGGATTATTTTTTGTAATTTTGATTTTCAAAAGATATATTTATGTAATTAGCCCTTATGACCTTTTAAATTCAAAAATTACATTTGTATGCCCCAAAATTGTAGTTTTCACAATTATGTCAAACTTTTACATTTTACATGTCACATTTCACATTGCATACGTTAGGCTGAAATCAGGAAAAAAACAACCATAAAAAAACTGAAAAAAACCAAAAAAGCTGTCCAATTTTGTTTTTGTTTTTTTTTTGTTTTTGTTTTTGTTTTTAGTTTCAGTATGGCGTATAAAATGTAAAATATTGCATAATAAATGTAAAATTCTGTCATAAATTTGACAACTGTAATTTTTTTTATATATTTTTGTAATTTTGATTTTTAAAATATTTATTTATGCAATTAGCCCATGTAGGAAATGCGGATTCAGTACTTCTAGCTTCTTTGACTGTGGAAAGAGAGAACTTATTGGTACTTCTTTCAACTTTATAGTATAAGTCGATTATTCAAATAAATGCATTGAATGTTAAGCATATTAATGAATAGGGTTAATTAATTGAAATAGGGAAAAAATATTTTTTTATAGAAGATGATTAAAAATTAGTAAGAATTTAGGGCTAATTACACAATTAGGTCAAACAATTTAAATTATTGTATACGGTGAAAAAGTTTAATTTTCGAGTTGTTCTCTGAAAAGCTTTAAATTACATACAGAATTTAAATTTTAAAGCTTTAATTTAAAGTTTGAAAATTACAAAAATATTAATTGTTTTATTTTCATTTAGTTTATTTTCAGTTTCTAGTTGGGTTTTGAATATAGACTAGTTTTCATTTAATTTTTAGTTGGTTTTTCTCGGTTTTAATTAGTTTTTTACTTCAGTTTTTATTTGTTTTCAATGCTTTTTAAGTGAAATTTCTCTCTTATAGTTTTGTACAATATAGGTTTTCATGCCGTTTTGTGTGTTTTTTTTGTTGTCATTTTTTAGATACAAAAAGGAATATTCCATCAAACAAGACGAGAAGAAACCATTAAAGGAACAATTCAAAACAAAAAAAAAAACAAAACAAAACAAAACTCAAAATAAAGAATCAAACAAAAAGGCCAAGAAAAAACAAAAAAAAATCTAAAAATGTACTTAGTATAAGTAAAGAAATAGCAAAAAAGGGAATACACATGAAGAAACAGGAAAAAATAGAGGCTGAAAGTTAAAAAAAAATCAAAAAAAGGTATCTATATGGAAAATTATACGGTGTCGTCTAGAGGAAACCAAAACGTTTCCGCCGTCCCATGAGAATGTCTTTTGGTTTCTCCATACTGTAGGTATAATTTTCTCAAGAATTTATTGTACGTCCCATGAGAATGTCTTTTGGTTTCTCCATTCTTAACCATAATTAAATATTATTTGGTATCAAATGAATTTTCAATACATTTTATTTGTAAATGAAATGAAATGAAATTCATGAGTAATTGTATTTGAAATTGAATTAACATGTTTGATTTCTTTGTTGAATTTTCATTTGTAAATAAATTTTGTGTTTGAAATGGGTAATAATTTGTAATAATTTGTCTTTTATTTACAAAAATGTCCTAATAATTGATATTTAGATGGTAGATTGAGAGTATGGTAAAAGGATAATTTTATTAAATTAATAGAAGTATGAAATACATTTCCAAATTCCACCACTTTTGATAGAATTTGCATATCTAAAACCAATTCCTTCATTAATGAAGGATTTGAATATTTTAAAAAAATCAAACTAAACGCAAAAATTGACAAAAGTTAGGATTTACAAATGAATTCCACCAATTTTTTTGGAATTTATTTATACCAAACACATTGTTAAGGTTTGATATATTCTTTGATTAGGTCTTTGCTAACTTTGAAATCACCATTTGGGTCCCTAAATCAATGACTACATTTCATGTGTCACATCAGCAAATTTGATATAACATGTAGTGCTGGGTATCGTCGCAGTATAAATGCAACAGAATTTTAATACTTTTTACTTTATCCAATTCCAAAATCCATGTAAACAATTGATAAATACGACAAAGAGGTGTTATTGCTCAAATATCACATATATACTTTCCATGAGGCAATAGAGCCAACCAAATCATGTAATACTCTTGCTAATTGTTAACGTCCAATACTAACAATTGGTGATTGTGGATATAAAGATATAAGGTTCAAGTACCAACATGTTCTCTATCAGTTGAGGCCCATGAAGCACGAACCTATCATATCGTGGACATCGTTTCGTTAATCGAATTGTACCAAATAAAATGTTGGATTTGTAAGTCCAATATGACAATCTAAGAATGGGTGAATTTGATTTCTTACTAAAAAATTAAAACTTTTTTCAAAACTTTTTCAATATTTTGTAAATAAAAAATAGTAGCTTAATCCAAGACACAACCACACAAGAATGAAATAAAAGAGAGTAAGAGATAGAAAATCAAAGCCCGATTCTTATAGTGGTTCTGTCACTACCTGTTCCCGGACCATGACCGGCATACGAGACAACCGTCTAAGGGAGTCCGACCCTTCTCAGACAAGCCTCAGAGATACAGACGTAATACTACCCAAATCGTTTATTAATTATATTAATAAACATCTTAAACAAAATATTCATTTTATAGTAAAAAATGAAATATATAAATATCAAAATAATTGTAATAATGTTTTAAAATAAATACTGTTATCAAAATATTCAAATACAGCCATAACCCACATATACTCGGTATAGATCATCTAACCAAAACATAGAAACCAGTGCCCGATCAAAAAGGCGACCACTATCTGATGGAACTCCTCACTGAGTATCTGGGTGTCAAAGAGTCTCCTGAAAGATAGTAATGAAAATAAATAGAGAAAAGAAAGGGGGTAAGAACCTAGTAAGGGATAATACTCTAGAACGCCTCATACGTGCCTCACAAAAACTGTTTTGAAAACAGTTTAAAAGTACCACATGCAGGTATAACTAAATATATACATATACACGTTACATACGTAGTACTGTTCCAAAAATCATTTCAAAAACGTTTACAAGCAAAGCAAACAACATGCACGCATACGAGAAATTAATAATTATATTAGAGTCAAATCAGAGTATACGTAATATAGGACTAAAGCAGATGTGTGCATCTAGCACTAAAATTAAAGGTGATGTGGCATACGTCAACATCCAATGTGTATAACCAACATGGACTCCGCCACCAATCAATATCAATTTATGTGTCGGGCCGGGACACATGGCTATCGGCATCCCTAGTAACTGGACATTCTCAATGCATTGGTATACCAAAGGCTACATACCCTATAACATAGGTGTCTCATATCTAAAGTAAAATCATATTAATATAGTATGAAAGCAAAGGTATGCAATCAAAATCAAAATCTGAGAGGATATGTAATACATATATATCGAAGTTAAAAACAAAGAACTGATTATTAATCCACATAATTAGATTATTAAATTAGTCAATCCTCGGATTAGTCCAATTTCAAATTAATCAAAGACAACACATTAAAAAAATAGAATTTTGAGACACAACTTATGTGTTTGAAGTTGTCATCCACTCACTTGGACGTCGAGCAAATAATCCAGATTACGGTCCATAAGTGAATGATTGGTCTCTTCGGAAATCAAGCAAAACTGGAATAAACATATCAAAATCAAAAATCAATATGGTATTGTGGTTGCACCGAAATGTGTGCACATGCATCTGCAAACTCAAACGCTCGAACAAAGCCGAAAACCCTTTTATGGACCAAAGTCTAACATAATCAAATATTACACCTCGTGTTAAATTACACTTTGGTCCCTAAACTTTTATAAAATTACCAACTAGTCCCAAGTCAAAATTTTCAAAAATTCCAAAAGAGTCCTCCCAGTAGTCAAAATTCTCAAAAGAGTCATCAAACTCTCAAAAATTACAAATCTATACTAATTTCTCAAAATTACAAATTTGGTCCTAAATTTTTCCAAAATTATAAATCTGAAACTCATGTTTCTAAAATTACAAATCTATGCTTCAGTTTTCAGAAATTGTAAATCTAGGCTAAACTTTCCATAAATTTACAAAACTAAACAAGACCAAAATTTATTCTCAAAATTAATAAAAATTGATTCGACAAATAAAAATCAAATCTAAACACCCACATTGATCAATTTTAACCTCAGGAATATGAATATACAATTGGTTTCTCCAAAACAACTCAAAATTTCCAAATTTTGAGCAAAATCCGTCCAAATCCTAACCCACTTTGAAAACTCATCTAATCTTTCTATTCAAAGCTTGATTCATGTTCATTCAAGTCCCCTCTAACCTATTCTAGCATCCTCTAACATCATTTCATCAAAAATCATCCAAAAATGCATACCCATTCAAATTCAGCCTCAATGAGATTCTGAGATTAAATGCATAAAATGGATGAAAAGAAATGATTGAAATTGAAATCTTACCTCTAGATATGCTTAGGAACCTTGGGGAAGCAATCAGGAAGAGAGAGGATCAATTTGAGAGTTAGAGAAAGTGAAAAACGGAGGAGACAGACGAACAAAGTCGGGTTTAGAGGGTTTAAAATGACCACAGATTGAAATGCACCATTTCAGCGATTTACAAGGCAATGTACATCATTCCCAAACTTAACGTACATTACACAAGCCCACAACGTACGTCTTCAACCCATAACGCACGTTATCAAACTTCCAGTGGCGTCAGATCTGAAAACAAAGGCACAATGTACGTTATTTTAGAGCCAATGTACGTTTTACACTGTGTCAACGTACATCTTGCACTATCAACGTACGTTGATCGTCAAAACCCATATAATGTACGTTAAATTTAATTCTAAAATAAGTTACAAGCACTTCAACCCACATACTGGACATTTCACGCTTCTAAACTTGTCTCGGATCATTATCGGGGTTTCATAACACCTAAAATCTTTAAATTACATCTGTTAACCATCAGTAGACATCAAATCATCATCCAAATCATCAAATCATTATCGAAAACTCTCAAGAAACTAATCGAAATCGAACGAAAGGCTACAAGAATCCATTCAGAACGGACGAGATATTACATGTTTGGTCCTCTTTGACCTACATCCACTTCTTTAGCTCACTAGAGAATTTGAATCCACTAAACTTCCTCACTTGTGGGTAGAGGTAAATAGTTTACAACTTCTTGTTTTCCAAGCTCACAAGAAACGTTTTCACACTTGTTTTCAGGCTGAAACAAGAAAACCAACACTAGTTTTTCAAGGTTCACTAGTAATCACTCTTATTTTTTCAAGGCTCAGCAAACAAACCTATACTACCCTCAAGCTTTAACACTAAAGTTTGATTACAAGTAGATTCCCTGAATTGAAACTAAGTTCACACACCAACCCAATATAAAATAGCAATACAAAATCTCAGTTGGTAAGTGAAACAATTGTAGAGTCCCAATATGCAGTGGAAATGGCACTCTAAGAGGGGGTGAATTGTATTTTTAGCAAGTTCAAAAATTTTGTTGAAAATCTTTTGCAAACTAACACAAATAACAAAGTTCTTTTAAACCAAAATCAAAGTCGAATGCGGAAGCTCTAAAGATCCAATCCACACACTCAATAATGAATCAAATGCAAATATAAATCAAATAAAGAGAGTAAACTAGAGTAAGGGAGAGAGAAAATCAACACTCAATATTTATAGTGGTTCGGTCTTCTTGACCTACGTCCACTCCTATAGATTTACTAGAGAGTTCAATCAACTATCTCCTCACTTCCGGGTTGAGGGAAACCGTTTACACTTCTTGTTTTTACGGGATATACAAGCAAACCGTAACACTTATTTTTATAGGATTAACAAGAAAACTGTTACACTTTTTTTTTTAGGATAAAACAAGCAAATCACACCTCTAGTTTTTATGGGGTCAACTAAGAAACCGAACTACTAGTTTTTATGCAATTAACTAGGAAATCGAACAACTAGTTTTTACGAGATTAATTAGGAAATTGAAACTCTAGTTTTCTAAGGCTCACTAGAAAACCTATCTACCCCAAGTAAATAACTTTGCTTGTTACAAAATTAACCCAAAGTGTAATACCCCGGATAATTTTTATAATTATTTTGGGATAATTATATTTGGAATAATTAATTTGAATAATTATTGGTGGATAATCAGTTTTGGGAATAATTATTTTTGGATAATTATTTTTGGATAATTATTTTTAATAAATTTGGGTAAAAAATGTGAAATAATATTTTTTGGTGTTAATGTGATTTTTTAGGTATATTGGGTAATTAAATTAAGTGGAAATTGGTTGGAATTGAAAAAAAGAAAGAAAA
>CAODLS012773642.1:0-13035 GCA_948243855.1 Flueggea neowawraea
AAGTCATAATCAATCAAACAAGTCAATAAACCAACCATAAAGCAATAAATGCACAACAAAACCCAAACATTCACTTAGCAAAACATCATACCAACCTACATCTCTACACCCCAACTATTAAATTTAAGCTAGCATATTAAAAGGAGATATAAAAGCATTGATATCCGTTGAACACATAATAAATATTCGATTACAAAGAGAAGAGAGATCAAGACCCAAGAACCTTAATGGAAGAATCCAAACATAGAAGTCTTGGGTGGATGAAAATTCTCTCCTTTCCCTTGATTCAAGCCAAGAAAATGCAAGAACTCAAGAGAATTCTTCAAAAGCTACAAAAACCTAGCTTGATATATGCAAAAGAGAATGATGATGTAAGTTGCCCAAAATGGGTGCAGAGAGGGTTTAAATACCCCTTTCCAAGTCACAAAACCCTACAAACAATATTCCAAAAATGCCCCTAGGTCCCCACATGACAACCCTTTCTCAGACTCTTTCTTTTCTTCAAATCCCGCGTGTCACGGCCGTGGCATTTTAAGTGTCACGGTTGTGACAACTTTCTGCCCGAAAAAAGGGTGTTAGGCTCGTCTGTCACGGTCGTGACAATGTGGCCATGACCGAGTCACAGCCGCAACGTTCCTTCTGTCACGGCCGTGACAACCTTCTGTTTTGGGATGCCATCCATCGTTCGCATGTCACGGCCGTGACACTCCTTCCTCACGGCCGTGACACTCCTTCCATACTTGCTTCCTTCGTTTTCTTGATTCTTTCATGTGTTCGCTCGAGTTCTTTCCAACTTGACTCTCTTTGGCACTTTTTGAGCCATTTTTTCTTCATGCTCCTTCATCCTACAAACATCACACAAAACATATAAATTCCACTATAAAAGTAAAATTTATAGGATGGAAATAAGTATATTCTTGCTTGAATTATTATGTAAATTTAGCCTAAATCAAGTAGTGTTGTTGATTACAACAATTGCATTATAACTCAAGAACTAAATTACGATGAAGTCTTTTTTAAAAATAACATGATAAATATCATTACATAATAAGAAAACAAACAAACCAGTGGTAAATATAACTGAAGAACTGAATAAACATGAAAAGAAAGCAAACCAGATATTGATTAGAGAAAGATTTGCAGAGTTTTCTTGCCTACAACAATTGTATTATAACCGAAGAACTAAATAAAGATGAATACTTCTTTTTGCGTGACATGGTAAATATCATTACTTAATAAGAAAGCAAACAAACGAGGTATCGATTTCCGCCCCCATCTTTTACCCAAAAAAAAAAAAACGAGATATTGATCAAAGGAAGATTTGCAGCTGATCTTTAAACTCTAGCGAAAATCAACTCAACATGTTGAAATTAACAAACAGTAACATAGTAAAATTGTCAAAGGATAAAGAAATAAAGCACCCTCAATGACTTGGTAAAAAAAAAAAGTACCCTCAATACCTTCTTCTATATCTTCCAAGCTGAAAATTGGCACAATATATCAAATACGGATACAGGCACAACTGAGCCTCTAAATTCTTATTCATAATGCAAAATTTAGTTTTAAAAGAGCATAATATAATATTTTTCCCAAACAAATTAAGGCCATCAATTAAACTTCTGATTTTTTATTCAAATAATTTTTTTATTACGGATCCTTCGATCGTTTCTCGTTGCTACTGAACTCAACAAAAGATTGAACTTAAGTTTCCAAATTCTAAAATCCCCATTCAACAAAAAATTCAATTTCAAAATTATGCAAATTACAATTAGAAATATTACCGTATCGAGTTCGGAATCAAAGTCTAAAATCATCCTCCGAATCTCCCACTGAACTTGTTCTCTTTTATTTTATTTTTCTCCTGGGTAGTTCTCTGAAGCAAACCATCAATTTTCCTCTCATGACATAACTTTTCTTCTCTACAGATTTTGTTCCTATATTTACGTTTTTAATCACCACTCCTGGATCAATCTACTTCTTTCTCTATATCCACTTCTATATTTAATCAAGGGTATTTGAGCCTTTTTCTTTTTTGGTTTTCCACATCTATACTTTTATATATAGGTATAGATTAATGAAAAGTTTTCTACACTTAAACAAGTATGTGATGGTTGTTGTATCACATTAACTGCAGAAGTCATAGTCAAGCCAAAAATTATCAATTTCTCTACTATATTTTGAGCATTCTGTGACCGCTAGGTGAAACAGAAAGACCTTAAAAAAAAAAACAACCGAGGGTATTTATGATTGCGTACTGTGACTGCTAAGTGAAAAGTCATCTCATTTTCGCTACCAGCGCTAAACTGTGAAGAAACTCTGAACCTTATCATTAAACATCGTTAAATATCAATTGTACCAATTCTATAGTTTGAGCATTCTACTGGGGTGAATTCTTTTCTTTTTTAAATATGTGACTGTCTTGAAACAGAATGACCTTAAAAAAAAAACAACCGAGTAATGGAAAACATCAAAATTTTCTTTCTTTGTTTCTTCATATTTTCCACCATAAGAACCTCTACTTCTACAGATACTGTAGAAGTCAACCAATTGGTACGTGATGGACAGACAATTATTTCACCTGGTAAGAGCTTTTATCTTGGATTTTTCAGTCCAGGCAAAAATAGCAACAGATTCTTGGGAATTTGGTACAAGAAAATTTCTACTTAGACTGTTGTGTGGGTAGCTAATAGAGAAACTCCACTTTTCGATCGTTTAGGAGTTCTGAGGCTCACTGACCAAGGAATTCTAACTGTTTTGAATAGCACATAAGGCATTGTTTGGTCATCAAACACATCAAGAGCAGCAGAAAGTCCAGTTGTAGAGCTCCTCGAATCAGGTAATCTAGTGGTAAGGAATGGAAATGATAACAACCTAGAAAATTACATTTGGCAAAGCTTTGATTATCCATGTGATACATTGATGCCTGGTACGAAGCTTGGAAGGAATTTGGTTACTGGTTTAGATTGGTATCTGTCATCTTGGAAGAGTACAGATGATCCTGCTCCTAGCGACTATACTTATGGAATAGAACTTCATGGAGTTCCACAACTAATGATTAAGAAGGGGCCTAAAACGCTGTCCAGAGGAGGGTCATGGAATGGCCTTCGCTGGACAGGAGCTCAACATCTGCTTCCGAATCCAATATACAGATATGAGTATGTGTCGAATAGTGTGGAGGTGTACTATAAGTTTAAGCTATTGAACACTTCAGTGTATTCAAGGGTGGTTCTCAATCCAGCCGGTGATCCACAGCATCTCTCTTGGATCGATAAAAGAGGTTGGCAGCTTTATCATTTGTTGAAAGTTGATCAGTGTGAGGATTATGCATTTTGTGGTTCATATGCAACCTGCAACATAGGCATATCACCTCAGTGTTCATGCCTACAAGGATTCGAACCCAAATCTCCTCGTGACTGGAGTTTCTCAGAGTGGTCAGACGGGTGTGTTCGAAGCAAGCCATTGGAATGTGGTAATGGGAATGGATTTTTGAAGCATACAGGAGTGAAACTGCCAGATACGACTCGTGCATGGGCTAATACAAGCATAGGACTAGAGGAATGTAGAGGACTATGTCTTAAGAACTGTTCCTGTGCATATGCTAATTCAGATATCAGAGGAAGTGGCTGCATCCTGTGGCTCAAGGACTTGATTGACATAAGAGAATTCATGATGGGCGGTCAAGACCTATATATTAGCACGCCTGCTTCAGAAATCGGTAAATACATTCTTTCTGGGCTTCTCCTTGATTAAATTGAATTCTTTGAATTAATGCCAAGAACTAAGAGCTGACAAGCATGCAATTCCTTGAGAACCTGTAAACTATTTTATGGTTGAACTGAACTTTATAATTTTAGCAGGTGTTCTAATCATGACTGATGCAATTTCATGACTAGTTTATCTTCATGTTCAGGTAATATCAGGACAAACAGAAGCTCAAATAGGAAGAAGCGAGTTGGAATCATTGTTGGATCCTTTTCATTTTCTATTTTAGTTCTTGGACTGATATTGTTTATCCTGAATAAAATCAGAGGAAAAGGTAAGGCATAAATAAAAAATTTATATAACTCAGTAGGAGAAACAGCCCTATAGTTCAAAGACTTGAGCATTTAATGACCGATTTGCTTTATTCTCTTCAAGGAAGATGGAGAAAAACGTGGATAAGGAAATTGAAGAAGACGAAGACAAAGTCATAGATTTACCAACATTTGATTTGAGAACCATAATGAAGGCCACTGCTAACTTTGTCAGGAAATTGGCATGATCCTTGGTTTCATGGTTCATCCATCAAATCAATGTTCCCTTCTCTTAATGTTCTTGACTCTGACATCCCTCTGCATGCTAAGGTTGCAGATGTTTGGAAACATAATTGTTGGCAATTTCTTGACCCATTAAATGATGACACTGTTGTTGCATGGCACTTGATTTTGAATGTAAATCCTGTTGCAACCAGTGCTGATAACATTGAGTGGAGACATACTACATCTGGTACTTACACCATTAAAAGTGCTTGGCAAATGCTGAGGCCTAAATCTGAGATTGTTTCCTGGTACTCACTTGTTTGGGGACCTTCACATATCCCTCATTTCAGCTTCATTCTCTGGCTTGCGTTGCACAACAAGCTTGCTGTTAAAGTCAGGTTGTTTAATTGGAGGCTTATTGAGGATGATAAGTGTGTATTCTGTCAAGCTTTTCCTGAGAATATTGATCACTTGTTTTCAATGCTCATTCACAGCTGGTATTTGGTTAGAATTACTTACTTACTGCAAGATTAAAACTAGGGGCAAGTCATTGATAAGTAAAACACGTCGGTTGCTATTCACTGCTACTATCTATTGGCTGTGGCGGGAACGTAACAAGGTGATTTTCCAGAACGTGCCAGCCTCGGCTGATAGGGTTTGCCAAAGAGTTTGGAAAAGTATGAATTTGAAGATTCCAGGTTGCATCTCTGCTTTGTATAGTCGATTGTTTGTCTAGTTGTTTTATGTTCTTAGGTTGGATGTTGTGAACTATAGTGGATGTGTTGTGTTGGTGCGCATATTGCTACTGTGTGATAGGGGATGATTGTATGCCTTAATCTTTTAATGAAATATAACTTGATTTACCAAAAAAAACTTTGTCAGGAAAATCGGCAATAGAAGAATGTGGAATAACAAAGAGCAATCACACAAGTATACAAGATTTACATGGTTCGATCAATTCGATCTACGTCCACAGGCAGAGCACAAGTAATTATACTATTTAGAGTAAAAAATGAGCATACATCCTTACAACGGCGTTCAAAAGCTTACCCAAGATGTTTCTAAGCCCCCCTTATATAGTTTACAAGGAATACAAGCCAAAATAGACAAGAAAAACCTAGAACCCAACCCTAAGACTCGTCACGCGTAATTACACGGACACAAGGGAAGAGACATGGATGATAGCCACCAAGACACGGCCTAAACCTGTGTCTGTGTCTTGAAAAACACGAAGAACCACACTACATGGTCTGGGACACGGCTGTGTCTCAGGCCGTGTCTTCAACTGGTTCGCCAAATCTCGCCATTTTCGTCTCCAATCCGTCCCATTTCGACTTGCATCAATTCCTTCAAGGTTTGACTTCAATTTTGATTAAGAAAATCACTTCAACATTAACAATTCTCCATCTTGAAGTGAATTTTCTTTCTCGTACAACTCTGAATTCCAATTACTCATCTGCCACATCTCTGAAGGGCATCAAGTCCTGCAAAAACGAACCAAGTCCAAGCTGGACTTTACACCATTAGCTAGTTTTCCATCCACTCTTAACAACACACCACCCTACATCTTTCCTGTGTCTTCCAGTGATAGTCTTTGTACATTAGCAACACAATTATCATGCCTTGGTTCACTTGTTAGCCCTCGTGAATCAACATGATCGATATTTGCATGTTCTAGAGTTTTGATCACAAACTTCACCCGTTTTTATGCAGAACTCACAACATTCATTAATCCATTAGCAACTACCGAGCTGCTAATAAAGGTGTAAATGTCATTCCATAATCTACCATTCATCACAACCGAAGATCACTTGCACACCCGAATCTCTCCTCCTCTTCCCGAGAAACCATAGTCTTGCTTCGCCAAAGCACAAACATATTCCAATTCCTTCGCAACCCCAGGACATACCAAGCATCAAGTTTTCTTACCATCCCGTCATGCATCTTGATCTGCAACAAGCCACTACCTTTAACATTCAGTTTCTCACCATCTCCCAATTTCACACTGTCTCTCCATTCTTTAAAAGAATCAAACAGTTTCCTGAAAAAAGTCATGTGATAAGTTGCACCAGTGTCAATAACCGAGTTATCTTTAGATCTACATGCAGTAACCATCAACACTTCACTGTTTTTTCCCTCATCAGAATTATCCTGAAACCCCTCAGAATTATTTTGAAATACTATTACCCTTGATTTTTCAGCGTTTTCCATATGAGGACAATTCCTTTTCACGTGTCCAATCTCCTTGCAGTGATAACACCTCAAATCATGATTCTTACCCATTCTCTTGCATCTCCTCACGGTTAACCCGGACTCCATACTGTCTCCACCCGAACTAGAAGTTAACATCTTCAGTTCTTTAGACAACAGAACATCGTTAGCATCATTCACCGAGATTCCATCTCTACCATACATTATAGTATCAACAAAACTCTCATACAAATCAGGCAAAGAATGCAACAAAAATATAATTTGATCCTCATCATCAATGTCAACACCAACACCTTTCAAATCTAATACAATCCTATTAAATTTATCAAGATGTTCTTTTACCTGCATGCCTTCTGACATCTTTAAGGTATGCAGTCGCCTTTTCTGATAAAACTTGTTCGACAGAGATCTTTTTTGATACCTACTCCCCAGCTTCTGTCACAAGTCTGCTGCAGTAGTTTCATCAGCCACCTCCCTCAAGACTTTATCCGTCAGACTCAATAGAATTGCACTATCTCTCTTCACAGCCTCCTCTTTTTGTGCAACTGTCAATTCTACCGGTGATTTCTCTTCACCTTCAATCGCCTCCTCACACTTCTGCTGAACCAGAATCACCTTCATCTTCAGCTTCCACATCGTGAAATCATTCGACCCGTTGAATTTCTCAATATCGAATTTGCACGAAGACATCTTCTTTCTGCAGAACGAACCCAGAAGTTTCTGAACAAACGCCTATGGCTCTGATACCACTAGTCAGGAAAATTGGCGATAGAAGAATGCGGAATAACAAAGAGCAATCACACAAGAACACAAGATTTACGTGGTTCAATCAATTCAATCTACGTCAACGGGCAGAGCACAAGTAATTCTACTATTCAGAGTCAAAAACAAGCATACATGCTTACAACGGTGTTCAAAAGATTTCCCAAGATGTTTTCAAGCCCCTTTATATAGCTTACAAAGAATACAAGCCAAAATAGATAAGGAAAACCCTAGAACCCAACCTTAAGACCCGTCACGCGTAATTATATGGACACAAGGGAAGAGACATGGACGAGACCCGCAAAGGCACGGCCTAAACCTGTGTTCGTGTCTTTAAAAATACGAAGAACCACACTACATGGTTTGGGACACGGCCATGTCTTCAACTGGTTTGCCAAATCTCGCCATTTTTTTCTCCAATCCGTCCCATTTCGATTTACATCAATTCCTTCAAGGTTTGACTTCAATCTTGATCAAGAAAATTACTTCAACATTAACAAACTTTTCAGACGACAATAAACTCAGAGAAGGAGGTTTCGGATGTGTGCACAAGGTACAAATTGGTGTATATGTCGCTACGGCAGCATTACAGAAATTGTATTGACTCCACGTGACATCCAATTTCAGGGTAAACTACATGAGGGACACGAAATAGCAGTGAAGAGACTCTCAAAGTACTCTGGACAAGGACTAAGAGAGTTCAAAAATGAAGTTGTTCTAATTGCAAAACTTCAGCACCGAAATCTCGTAAAACTTCTTGGCTGCTGCATCCATGGAGATGAAAGAATGCTAATATATGAGTACATGCCAAACAAAAGCTTGGACTACTTCATTTTTGGTTTGCTTCTGTCTTAGTTGCCTAGTTATCTTAAATTTACTTCGGTTGTTGCGGTCATCTTATGTAATGTCATTTTCAGATAAATCAAGAAACAAAGTACTCGACTGGAAAAAACGGATCCACATCATAAAGGGAATTGCAAGAGGACTTCTTTACCTTCATGAAGACTCAAGACTAAGAATTATCCACAGAGATCTTAAAGCAAACAATGTTTTACTAGATGGAAGCATAAATTCTAAAATATCAGACTTTGGCCTAGCTACAATGTTTGGTGAAAATGAGATCGAAGCAAATACTAAGAAAGTTGTTGGAACATAGTAAGCATTCCTCTATGCTTAATATGACTATATTTTTTGGCCTTGTTCATGGTTTTCTGTTTCGTAGTTTGGTTTTGACCTGGAATTTAATGTTTTTTTTTTCAGTGGTTACATTTCTCCTGAGTATGCAGTAGATGGGCTCTTCTCTGTGAAATCAGACATATTTAGCTACGGTGTTTTAGTGCTTGAGATAGTTAGCGGAAGATAAAATAGAGGATTTAAACATCCAGATCATGAACACAATATTCTTGGACATGTAATCTAAAGAAGAAAAAAATGTATGTTTTTTTATTGCACACAACAGTCAGATTGTCGGTAAAAATTCCGTTCCTCTTGCGCGGAAAGTTCACAATTATGCAGACAGCTTATGCTGTGACTTGTCCTAAAAGTAGTCTGATCGAGCATTTGTTGCTGTCTAGTGGACTAACCTGTTGAATTAATCTATTTCAGGCTTGGAGATTGTGGATGCAAGAGAAGCCGTTGGAGCTACTTGACGATGTCTTAGGACACTCAAGTGCGCAGTCAGATTTTTTACGATATATGCATGTGGCTCTGCTTTGTGTGCAACATAAACCTGACGACAGACCAGGCATTTCAACTGTAGTTCTAATGCTGACCAGTGATGTTTCTTTGCCTCAACCGAAGCAGCCTGGTTCTATTTTGCAAGAGATAGATGTTCTTTAAGCCATCATTGTTCTATTTTCCAATGCAATGTGAGAGCAATAAAATGCAAGAGCAGTTGGGAAACGAAGAGACATGTTCAGCAGAATTATTTTGTTATTAACTGCAGAATGGATGCTTAAACTGAGAAATGGAGTAATTTGGTTTGTTGTATTTTTCTTAGACTCTAGTGCTTCTGTTCATCACATTCATTAACAGATCAAAAATCTGATGGTAGGATTTGCACAATGCTCAAAACTACTCATTCAAACTATTTTCTAACAGAAGCGATATATCATATGTGTTTAATACAAAACCACACAAGATAAGAAAGGCATCTATTGTTTTCTGACATGACTACGTTCAAAACTAACATGGTTCTAGCTTCGATATTGTGATATCATTTGTGGAGGGTAATTTCTGCTTGCTAGATGAAGACTCTTTTTCAAAATTAGGAACACTTCTTTCTGTGAAAAAGCCAGGCTGCTTTGATTCAGACAATGGAACTTCACTGTCAAGCATCAGAACCACAGAGGACATCATTGGCCTGTCTTCATGTCTTTGTTGCACACATAACAGGCCCACATGAATGCTTCGTGAAATATGTGAAACCACAGAAGACTCAGAAATCAGTTCATTGATTAGTTCCAATGGCCTTCCTTCATTCCACAGTATCCATGCCTGCAAAACAAAACAGAAACTCCTATTTTTAATTCTACAGCATCCCCACTTAATTGGAACACAGGTCAATTAGATGCAATTCTCCAGGAATAACAAAGCAGAGAGGTTAAAACTGCTGACAGGCCTTTCTCATACTATCAGACGAAAATTGTATGATTATGAGTTGTTTGTTTATCATTTTTCAAACTTACATTCCCAAGAAGGTTATGGTGATGATCAGGGTGATTGAATCGCCTATTTTTATTTCCACTTACTATCTCAAGTAATAAGACACCAAAGCTAAAGACATCAGATTTGATTGGGAAACGGCCATCAACTGCATACTCTGGTGACATATAGCCACTGAAACAAAATAATAATGCAAAAGCAGTGAAGCTACTGTCTTTTATTTGTCAAAAACAAAGGTTTACAATGAATGAGAAACAAGTCCAAGCATATGTGCTTACTAGGTTCCAACTACTCTTCTTGTCTTCACCTCTATCTGATCTCCCCCAAATGTTCTAGCCAAACCGAAGTCTGATATTTTTGGGTTCATACTGTTGTCTAGCAGCACATTACTGGCTTTGAGATCCCTGTGGATAATCCTCAATCTTGAGTCTTGATGAAGATAAAGGAGTCCCGTGGCGATGCCATTGATAATGTTAATTCGCATAGGCCAATCCAGCAGTTTGATCTTTGTTTCATCTGATCAATTTCTTATAAAGTTAGTCCAAAATGTTACAGAAGTTCTAGTTGTGAAATGTTGGGTAATTGAGAACCAACCAAAAATAAAGTAGTCCAAACTTTATTCGGCATGTATTCATAAATTAGCATCGTTTCATCTCCTTCAATGCAACAACCAAGAAGCTTTACGAGGTTTCGGTGCTGAAGTTTTGAAATTAACAGAACTTCATTTTTGAACTCTTGCAGTCCTTGTCCAGAATTGACCGAAAGCCGCTTTACTGCTACTTCTTGACCATCTATTAATTTACCCTGAAAAATCATAATTGAAGAATCATTCTTTACATATATAATGTTCGTCTTTCAAAATCAGACACAACATACCTTATAAACTGGTCCAAAGCCTTCTTCTCCCAGCTTGTGGCTACTGGAGAAATTATTTGTAGCATCTATAATTGCAGCCAAATTGATTATTGGTAAACCCAGATCTTGATTACCACTTTGGTTGCTGTAAAAAATTTCGCTGATGTTCTTCTTGTCTGGAAATAGTGGTAAATGGATTGGAAATTCCTTCTCAGACTACAATTTACTTATACTAAAGAGCAATTTGCTGCAGAGAAAAATGTTGTTCTAGTTGGCATACATGTTTCAACCTTTGTCTCCATAGTTTCTAGGGAAAGAAACTATTAAAGAAACTACAGATTAGCTTACGTCGAATTTTAAGCTTGAAAATGCAGCTTACTTTACTCTGGATTTCAAGATTTGAAAATGTAGATTATCTTACCTTGGATTTTAAGCTTTCTTTTCCGAATATACAAGAATAATCCCGGTACCAGAAGTCCAATGATTATTGCAAAAGAGAGAACAATGATTACAGTTTTGCTCCACTTAATAAATTTTCTCTCCTTCCTGATTTTATCTTGAAAGGGTAAAGAAAAGTTAGCAGACAACAAACACAAATAAAACATAAAAACATGACTGCTTATGATGAATCAAACTAGGCTGCCTAACTAGACTAATTTTATAAATTTTGTTTCAGAAAGCAGGAAACAAGAGCTATCAGTATTTAGTTACCTATGAATGAAGCGGTCATATGTATGTAGATATCTTGCCCAAAATCAGTGAATTCTCTCACATCTACTAAGTCACTGAACCAATGCAAACATCCACTTCCTCCATTTCTAATATCGGAATTTGCATATGCCATGCAAGAGCAGTTTCTCAGACACAATTCTTTTCATTCCTGGAGGTTTACTGTACTGTCAAATAAAATTACAAAACAACAAATCCTTCCCAGAGAAAGGAGTTTTGAACTCAAGCTGAATTCAAAAGAGTACTCTGAAGACAGACCATACAAACACAGGAGAGGAGAATCGAGAAGCTTTAGATGAAGTTAAAGAAGGGGAAAAAAAGTCAAGTAACATAAAAATGCCTCCAAAAATTCAATTTTTTTTGTGAAACGTCAAAATTCAATGTTTCTGAATTTGTACCATAGCAGCCATAGCAAAAGCAATGGTCCCACCGTGAATTTCAAGAACGCAAGGATATAAATAACAAGTGATGATTGTGGAAAAACAGAGAAACCCAAATTTGAGAATGTGGGTTTGTGATCAGTTTGAAAAATAAAGAACTCGAATTCTTGATCTCAATAACAACAATCACTGCAAGCAAACACTATCTACTAATGGCGATCATAAACGGACGGTAATCATCATTGTGCCTCCCACAGAAACACCTTCCTCAAATGTCATCCTCACCATCACCATTAAGTTAACCACAAGAAGAGCGATTCCACCCATGAGAACTTCATAAAACAGAACACACACACGCACACAAATATTAAGTGGAGAAAAGAAACAAAACAAACCCAGTTCAAAACAAATCATTCTTAAAGAGTGTCGGCAGAAAACAGCATCAATACGCGACAATTCATGATCAAATAGAGGCAGAAGTATGGATTTATTTGTTTCTTTCAAATTCAACAACTCAAATTTGGTAACTCAAATAACCTCTTATTAAGTTTTGAATCGAAATGTGCCCTAGGTGCTGTTGGATCATGGGTGATCAACATTAAAGATTTTTTATGTGTTTTGATTATGAACAAAATGACAGTCAAAGCCTCACTCGAGTAAGATATCTATTCACTCGAGTAACATTCAACCCAGTTTATTTCACTCGAGTAACAAGGTGACACTCACTCAAGTAATGCATCTTTCGGACTTTCAGAGGTTACTGGATGCAATGGTCACTCGAGTAAAAAGGACGTTCACTCGAGTAATACATGCCTCAGTTCACTCGAGTAAGCCAATTCATCACTCGAGTAAGCCAATTCATCACTCGAGTAATGCATGAAGAACAGAGGAATGGGATACGAGCTGAAGTTACTCACTCGAGTAACAGGAAAAGTGTCACTCAAGTAATCCATGTGTCATATCACTCGAGTAAGCAGGAAGCGTCACTCGAGTAGGCAGAGTTCAAGGTGTCACTCGAGTAGCAAGAAGTGTCACTCGAGTAATCAATGCATCCTATCACTCGAGTAAGAGAAAGGTGTCACTCGAGTAAATCATCAACCCAGAAAGCTGGAAAGGGAAGAAATGCATTCCAACGGTCATATTCTCACCATCAACGGTCATATTGATAGGAATGGCTATAAATACATCAAGGAAAG
>CAODLS012774135.1:0-10732 GCA_948243855.1 Flueggea neowawraea
CTTTTAATGACTTAAAAATATATTATTTATTTTATTTAAATTATTATTAAAAACTATAAATTTGTTTAAAAATTAAATATAAAATTAAAACTAATTATATGTCTCTTGAAGTTCTCTCATTAATATTTAAACTAAGTTTTAATAATATATTATTAAATGAACTTAACTCACCTTAATTAATTAATAAATTTATACATAATAAAAGCACATTTAATGTGTTCACTAAAGATTAATTAAATTAATCATCTAAAAAATTATTTAAAAATTATCAATTACCAAAAAAATTAAAAAATAAATAAAAAAATTCTAAAGAGTGTCTTTTTATCTTACTCTTTCTTTAAAATACTATAATATATATGATATATGATATTTTTGGCGTTACTCATATGATAAAGCAACGAAAGTAATGGCCCGAAAGAAAAACGAAAAAACGACAGTCACAAAAAGCACATTGTGGGAAGATTACTCGCTAGCCACAGATGCAAACAGCATTGCATAGGCACATTTCTCAATGCACATCTGTCGATTTTGTAGAAAATGAAGAACATTAGTTTTATAATTAGTTAAATACATTTAATTTCATAAGTGAGATTTGTGAATAAATAATGGCATTTTTTAGCTAACTATTACTTATACTAATTTGAAAAGTTTAGTATTATTATAACTTTGTAATTGATAAAAGAAAAATGGATATAATTTAGAGACACTAATGTAAAATATTTGATAGAGGTAGAAAGGGCAATTGAACGTACAATAAGAATGTTACCTGGTTCGGCAACAGTGAATATAACTACTAGAGACTTATATTTACATTCTCTTACAGATAATAATAAACTTACAATTCTAATAAGATTTAATATAATAAATATTGTAATACTACAATATTTATCATCTGATTTACCTCTAACAACTAAAATAAAATGGGATGGAGGGAGGAAATCAATGCAAAAAAAACATTATCATAAGCGTCTTCATCCATACATGTCGGATTATTTAGGTGGAAATCAATGCAAAAAAAATGATCATAAGCGTCTTCATCCCTAAATGTCTGATTATTTAGGTCCATTTCCACCCTGCAAAATTAAGGACCACCATTATCTAGTTAAGGACCACAAATAAGTTTAACAAGATTAATCACATACCAATCAACTAGAACTGTCACATTTTGTCTGGACATTTTGGTTTAATAGTGATTGTTCATCTTTTTAGAAGCATCTGTCAGTACTTGAAGAAAGATGCAATTAGTAAATTACAAAAACAAAGGATTTACGTGCTTTGCTTATAGATGTACATGTAACCCCTTCTTTCCCACCAAACATTGGTGATTGAATTTTTTTTAAAAAGTCATTTTATTTTGCTCTCACTAAAAATTAAATTTACAAATTTTTAGCATTAGAGTAAAGAAATTAAACCCACGACTTCTTAGCATTAGAGTTTATTACCGTATAAATACTCTACAAGCACATTCGTTGGTGATTGAAATTATTAGAGATTGATTTCTGTTGGCTACCATTCGATGCCTCATCATCTGGCTTTTACTCTGTACTTGCCTTATCTCTGAATTACACATCACCTTGGTTTGGTTTTATGCAAATTCAGGTAATTTCGTTGGTCGATGTAAGTAGAAATTGGAGAAACTCAACTCTTGTACGATTTTCTTTTTTTATGATAAGTAACTCTTGTACTATTTTTTTTAGCACAGCAAATATTATTCATTAATTCTTTTTCAAATATCAAACCAATTCTACTTTTAACTACTGATAATTATAGCTGCACAACCTTTTTATCTACTTGTTACATGTCTAGTTATTCTTGGCTATGACATTAGTTTAACTAAGTTGTTTAATATATTAAGTGTTAAAATTAATGGATATCGTGATGGATGATTAGTTCCTAAAACTGATGTCTCTCTATTTTATGGAAAAAAAAAGGTAGTTTATTGTGTTAGCTAGTGGATCCACTTCTAATATGTCAAATGCCACATCACATGCAATGTTAGCAGACTAACAGAAAAATAATGGTGTTACAACAGCAAAATTTTTTGTTTCTATAAAAAACTTTAAAATCGTGACATAAAGATGAATTAGAATAAAGTTTGTATTTTTTATTAAATAAGACAATTATAAATGTGAATAAAAAGGATATGAAATATTTTTAGTTCATACATTTGAAAAAAAAAAACAACTTAAAAAGTTGTCCCTTCATTTAGATTAATAGTTTTGTCTTTTGAGTAGCTCATATGGAAAGAAAGAAAAAAGATCGAAAAGCTTAGATTGAAATCGAATATTCATGGGTTTGAATAATATATTATAGATATAGATCGATCAACGATAATAAATGCAATATTTATCATGAGGAAGGTTCCATTTACATTAGTTATAAGTTTTTAATTTACACATATAGAATTCTCACCATCTAACTTTTTTAAATCTAACGATAAGGATTATATCTAAAAAAACACTTATACCAATCATTAAATCTAAAAAAATGAATGATGAAAATTAGTTTTAAGCTAAAAACTTACACATAAATTGATCTTTCCTTGTTTATCATTAATCAATAGTTATTGAAATAAGTGTATATGTCTCTCTTATCGAAGGAGATTATTTTCATTCATTTCAATTCATTAATAAGAGAGACCTATATTTATAACTAACAAACTTGTCCCGATAACCATTGATAATGGTAGAATGTAACTGGTAAAAAAAATGACGGTCTCTCTTATTAATTAACTATTCATTAATAAGAGAGACCTATATTTGCATGGTATTGACGTTGGCCTACGTGGTACATGGAAACTGCTACAAAACAACGATCAGTTCGTAGCAGCATACTATAGAGCAAAATGGGTTCGTGAGATTGACTGGTTGTTGTTTTTGTCACAAATGGCTGCTTAGCAATCACTGTCCACACTCCACACTGCATGTGCATCATTCACATGTTGGTGGGGTACGTAGAATTATTTTCTTTGCTTCGTCCCAGTGTGAAAGCACTCCATGCACGTACCTAAATCACCTATGTTACACAACTATTGTTTTTTGCCACAAAACCTTCATTAATGAGTATAACTTAATGTTAATGTGAGATTTAAATCTGTTAAATTGTTTTTTTTTTCAAATTTAGAGAGCAAGGATTCAGAAGTTATTGCTTTATTTCAGACAAAGCATGTATTATGTTAGCGGGTTTTATGAGATTCTCGTTTCTTTATTTTTGAAAAAAAGAGAGAAAATTCATTTGAAGTTGTGGTCACGCATTTAAAGGAAAAAAAATGCCATTAGCGTAATTGAGGCAATGCGAGAATGAGGTTTTTCCAACCATTGAATTCAAATCTTGTTAGATATGGTGGGATATGGAATCAAGTTATTATTAAAGGGTGCCAAAAAGATACTGTTAAATTTTTGTCTGCAATAATGTAATATTATATATTATATATGATCATCTAACTTTGTGTTAAAAATTAATTGCAACCATATCAGCAATTAGTGACCCAAAAAGTTATTAGCTGGGACTGCCAGTGGACCATTTAATTAAAATTATCTTTGCAAGTGAAAAAGATGTAGAAGCATTTGACTTTGACTCATTAATACTTTCGAGTCAAAATTAAATTAACAAATATAATTACATAAAGAAATGATATTGCTGCGTATATTATTGTTAAAGGGTGCTAAAAATATTTACCTTATTAATAAACTTGACAGCTCAGCCATTACATATTTTAGAATGAATAAATCTTCAGGGAAATATATATGCTAGTAATTTATTGAAATTTTCAAAACATCTACTATACTAATCTTTAAATTGGTATGAATAGATTTAATTGCTTTAATTCTAAAATCCTTGTAATAATTGTTGGTATAATTTTAATTTTTTAATATAATATTAGATACATTTATTCATTTAATCAACTTAAACGTATTATTGCATGATATTCAAATATCATTTTGATATCTAATTAATTCAAAACTAAGTCCGAAAAAAATTTTGCGGGTAGAAAAGTTTAAGGAATTAAACTCGAGCTTCCATCAAAGTTCTTGGTGATTAAATGTATTTTTTTTTTTCACAAAGAGTGATCATTTATCTTGAAAATTAGAGTATTAACTTTTTTTTCCACCTAACAAGCGTCCTTTTTGAGATTTATACCCCTGATTTATTGGTAGGTAGTCTTCCCAAGACCATTTTTCTATTAATAACTCAACAATTTGTTGTTGATTATGTGTTTATTTTTTTAAAACTGTGTATAAATTACTTATTCATAAAGTACGAGCACTACATACTAAAAAATAGAAAACTAGTAAAACTGTTTAGAATTACAAACAATGTTAATTTAATACTACATAAAAATAACTATAGAAAAGCAACCTTATCAAAGTTGTTTCCATATTAAGGTTCGGCGTCTAAAATGGTGGTATCCAAACTACTTATTAGCATCAACATATATTTTTCATCAATAATTATATACTGTATTTCTTTATAAAAGCAACCCAACAATATTTTTAAACAGAAGCTCCAATCTGAAAGATGACTTAAGTGAGTCATTAGTGTAACCCTTAGGCAATGCCTCGAGATATTATTAATAGATTTTGTAATTTAAAATGTGCGTAAAATTACAATTTTACACTGATTATGTTCAAATTGGGATCTAATGTTTAGTTCACATGTTGTCCCAAAATTTTATAAATTTATTTTATTTTATAAATATTTGAGATTATATTAAAAAATTGTTTAAAATTTAAAAAAACATATAAATTGTATGAACATGAAAATGTCCCAGAAGTATAATATTTCACTTGCATTAAATGCGGGTTTTGTTTATTTGAAATGTAAGTTAATAATAATTTTTGTAAAAAAAATAAACACAATTCTTGTAATTCTTGTAATAATGATTTTAATTTCTAAAATAGAATGATTTAAAAAAGGATTTTGAATACAATATTTAATTTATATCAATACATATATAAATATACAGATTTGTTATTTAGAAAAAAATATAATAACAATATTTATTTATGAATTAAAGAGTAAACCACATGCTAATTTAATAATATGTTAAATGGCAAATTTTTTACTCTAAGGTAAGTAATTTAAGTATGTATATATATAAAAATTAATTCCCATGATTGCTTGGGAGTATAGAAGGGGGCAAAAACACCTGAATACTCCCGTAGTAAGTACTCCCATAATCACAATAGACTTGTGAACCCCACCATTGTGGCTGGTTCCTTATAAGAGTTGTTGCCGGTTCCGGAATCGGCGGTTCTGGTTTGTCAAATATAAGAACCGGAATTGAACCGTAGTTTTCACGGTTTGGTCCGGTTTTGGTTCGGTTCGATTCTAGTTTCGGTTTTGATCGGTTTTGACCGGTTTAATTACCGGTTTGGTTTCGGTTCGGTTCCGGTTCGGTTTCATGTTTTCTTTTTTTTTTCAAAATTTTATTTTTAATCCTTTATTTTATCCCGTCAATTGGTTTGTAAATTTTGTTATATTCAATCATTAACTATAATACCAATAATATATTTTATTTCAAAGATTTTTTTAATAATTTTTAAACAAATTAGCTATTTTATTAGTAATTAATAATAATAATTTATAGAAAAATGAATTTTTGAAAGAGTGTAGAAGAGATTGAGAGATTAAAAATGGTGTAAAATTGATAAGAATGAGGTGGGGTATTTATAGAGTTGAAAAAATAAAAAAAAAACAAAAAAATAAAAAAAAAAAACTAACCGTTGAAACCGCCGGTTCCAATGGTTAGAACCGGTGGTTCCAACTGTTCAGTGAACCGCCGGTTTAACCGGCGGTTCGACGGTTTTTAAAACGAGAAACCGAAACTTAAACCGTAAACCCCGGTTTTGGTCGGCCAGTTCCGGTTTCGGTTCGGTTCCAGTTTTAATCGGTCCAATTTCAGTTCGGTTCGTCGGTTCTGATTTGATTTTTACAACTCTACTTACATCTATGAGAATATTCGTAAATATTTAGTTTCAAGAACTTCATCAAAATAGTGGTATAGAACTTTGTTCCTTTGATTCCAAGCAAACAGGATCCATCAATTTCGATGCTCTTTGTCCCATTCCCTTGTTTTGTTTCCCACACTCTCATTCCCTGACCGCATCATAAACCCATACACAATCATCGACAGACATTATGGGGCTCTGCACTATTTTCTGGCCTCACTATATATTTATAAATGTTTTTTCTTTTCTTTTGAGTGAATTAAGTTGTTGAATGTCAAAATATAATTATTATTGTCATACTTCTTGTCTCCCAACGATCGTTAGGGTCACCTATTAAAAAATTCTTCCTTTTGGACTTGTTCATTGTGGAGCTTAAATTCTTACGATTTTATTTTTAAAAAAATGTATCGATGGTTCGAGAGAAATAGGTGTTTCTAAGAAATTTTTAACCTCGACTCTTAAATAGTATGAGATGCATGATATTATAATTATATATAAAAAAATAAAATTCAGTAAAAATAGTTTTATTACTCGTATAAGTCCTACCCATTTCGACATCAGATTACTCAAATATAAGATATCTAGATCTGACATAATCCGGTCGATGAAAGTGCTTAACATGATCAGTAGGCAATAATAGTTGGCCGAAGCTGTTCAAAAGCAACTGAACTTCGCTTTGCACGCCTAAACTTTCATTTCAGCCGATCTCCTCAAATTTGAACATGGTTAGGCCGAATAAATGTACACTCAACTTTAATCCCAACTTTTGTTTTTTTTCTTCTGTCCAATCTCTTTAAGTTTCAGATATTAAATTTGTTGAAAATACATTATTTTTTGTTCCTATAAGTAGAAAAATTTTCTCGTGACAGAAAAGTTGAAACGACTAAAATTCGTTTTAGAAATTGTTAACTTGCGAAGTGGCAATTTGTCAAAGACCGTAGAGAGGTTTGACCATTAGCCAACGTATACGTCAAAAAAAATAATTAGCATCAATAGTATAACAAAAATAAACTGTAATTATATTTTTTTCAAATTAAACTTTATATATATAAGGTGGTGATCTGCCATTATTGGAAACGAAATTCTGCGTAATTGATATATTTCCTTTACATTAATAATTGTATTATTTTATATTTTCAATGTATTGTGCTTAATTTTTAATGTGGAAGACATAATAAATTCACATGTACTCGGAGAGATTTAATGTAATAATAAAACTATGTATACTGCCACATAATAATTTTTTTAGCTCAGATCTTTCCCGTCGAAGACATGAAAAATTCACTCTCGAACTCTTAGATACAATTATTTAATGCAGAAGAATTGACTAAAAATTTAAATATTATATTGTTTTCTTTGAAAAAGGAAGATAACAGGACTCGTAAAAGCCGGATAGTGAAGGATAATTCCTTGGTCTAATATCCTATAAGTTGCCTATGTTATTAGACTTTTATATATGCTTTATACCTGAGTCTGAAATTAGCCAAACAAGTAAATGGACGTGATTTGGCATCCAAAATTAATTAAATCCAGCTTCTGTTATATTCATCAATATAAGTATATAACTAGATGGCATATAACTTATCAAAAGAAATAGTTGGTAGAAGGCAGATTAATTCTTCAAGTAATGGAAATTAAAGGTTAATAAAGATGTGTTGCTATAATTGGCAACTAGATGGAAAATATAGATGAAGGTTGTTTAATTGTGCATCCTGATTATGCTGATTTATTTGCATTTACCCAAAATATGATTATTTTTTACTACATTTTGCACATTTAATTTTTTGACAGCAATGTATAGCTTATTAGACTAAGTGAGAATCACGCAATTTATTTTTGCACATTTAATTGACATACTTTGTGTTCAACAATGTATAGCTTATTAGATTAAGTGAAAATCACGACAAAAATGGGAACCGATTTTGACTTAATACCTTGTGACTCGAAATACTGTACTCTTTCGCTTTATGTATATTTCAAATATATATATAATACTTATTTATAGTTAAAATCTAAAATATATATTATTTCTATTTTAATATTTTATTCAATTATCTATCTCTACCGAACGTGCATATAAACGCTTTACTTGCAAATTATGACAATGACCAGCACTGAAGATCAAAAAGGGAAGTAGAAAGATCAAACAAAATATTTTATCATTTTAAGTGGAAAATGAATATATTGAAACTCTTGTGTATGTTACTGCATGATTACGAAACTCTGAATTTTTTTTATACGAATCTGTGTGTGATTTTTTTTTTTCAGAAAACTGTGTGATAATATAATTAAGTTGGCCAGTTGGGGCTCTTTAGTTAGGTATATATTGTCACAAATCGTTCCCAATAAATATGCTATATTTTATATCAATGATTGACCTAAATAAGGAAAGGCCCAGTTGTCATATGTCCCACGTGGCTTTCTGATTATACTTTGGTGTAAAAGCATCACTCGGTCGATTGAGTCAAATTTTATTATGCTCAAATCAGATTTTTTAAACACTTGTAATCAAACAAAATAGTTTTACTAATAAACTTCTAGCGCATTAGGGTATCACAATTTTTATACTCATTTTGAATATAATTATCATGCTACATTAATTTTTTATTAACATGTCTTTTTGTTAAACTCTGTCTCACTATTATTATACTATTTTTTATATTCCATCATGAGATCCACAACCAGTTTACTACTCATTTAATTTATTTATAATATATAATTTATAATAAATATATTTATTTAACATACTATTTTTTTTATATTTTTATGTAAAATAAATTTTATTTTAAATTAATTTGGACAAATTTTTATGTAAAATTTGTGGAAATAATATTTTATACAAATTCATTAAGCAAACGATTACAAATTCATTAATTACATTGAAAAAAATGCAATACATTAACTTAAAGTTTATTACTTGATGATATAAAATCCTAAAATGCATTAACTATAGTAATAACCTAGATTAAAATTAAAATACCACACCCTAAACTACATTAATTAATGCCATTTTTTTGATAATTTCACAATTTTTTTTTTGTTTATTTCAAGTTGTTTGAGAGTCATGGTCTAGAATTTGACGTATTGTTTAGATTAGAGTTTTGAAAAAAATTATCAAGGTTTAGATCTATTTGATAATAGAAAATGAAGAATTGTAATTGAAATTGTGTGTATTTGATAAAAGAAGAAAGAAAAATGAAATGAAAATTGTGCGTAAAAAATGAAATAGAGATATGAAAGTATTTATAGATGAAAAAAGAAAAAAAAAGCATCGTTTGCTAAAAAAATAAAATTAATGGTCCCTTAAATATGTTTTTTAATTTCTTTAAAAAAAAGTGGGGTCCACCTGATGTAAAAGACACTTGCCTTCCGCACAAGGCCACCATTCACTCCCATGCAGGCTCAATGTCTCCACATTAAGCCTGCATAAGTCATACCCTTGGTATTAAAATTAATTCTAGGTTGTAGATTCAATTTCTAGTAAGAGGAAAAAAATAACTTATAAAAAAATAAAATCGATTTTATTCAAATGGTATGTACTTGATTTTTAGATTGATAAATTCTAAAAATGGATTGTATATGTAGCATATTTTTAATAGTTGCAAAATACTAATTAATATAAGTATTTGCTTGTGGTAAATTGTATAGTAAATAGAAAAAATAAATTTCAACTCAATTAATTGGATTGACGTGTTAATTAGCAACATGTTGAAACTCTGTATCATTATTCACTTATATTAAAACTCTTCAAAAATAAATGTCGTTTTTGGGGTTTTTCCCCATCTAATTATCTATTAAATTTATTAATTTATTTATCTACTTCTACAATTTAATGAAGAGTTTAATAAAGATAGAGTTTAATGAAATACTGATATAGCATAAAAATCATATCCAAAATAGTTGTAACCACTAGAAATGCTCTAATGCTTGTGTGTCATGTGGCGAGTTCCTCACTAAACCTTAAGAATACATAAACCCTCATCACTCTCACTCAAGTCATCTATTGCCAACAAGACCCTATGCCTAAGGGACTCTAAGCAGTAGTGGAAGGAGACGGGGTCGACCGATCCCACTAGAAATCGTGCGTACCCTTATATCACACCTCTTCAACCCACCTCTGCCATCATTGAGGACGGGGGTTTGTCCGCCAATCCCATTTGCAACTCTTAAAACATATGTATTTTGATATATTAATTAGATAGATTACTTGTAAAATTTATATTTTAAATTTAAAAAATGAATAATTTATACAATTTAGCATTCTAATATACTAAAAAGGCTTAATAAATAATTTACCCCCAAATATGCACATTTTTTTCTATTACTCTAAACTTTTTGAGTATTCAATTTATTTCCTGAATTTATCAAAATTTTATCAATTAAGGGTTTTTCTAATGTGTTTAAAGTCCAAAATTCTCCAGTTTACCTTCAAGTTATCGCTATTAAACTTAGAAGGTTAAAAAAATAAAAAGAAGTTTCGTAATAAACCTGTGATGAATTAAGAAAAGTTGATAAATTATCCAGTTTAATCAAGTTTAGGAGGTAATTGAGACAGTTTAAATAAGATCGAGGGGTAATTGAGATAATTTAACTAAATTTAGAGAGTAAGTTGAACGGTTAAAAAGTTCAAAATGACAGTAAAAAAATCGTATAAATTTAGGGGATAAGTTATGTATTGATTCAAAAAATAATGAAATTGATGGGTCCACAAGGGCAAGGACCCAGCTTAGACCTTGACCATAACCAATTACAGTTGCATCACCTAAGAACAAATGCAACCA
>CAODLS012774445.1:0-22813 GCA_948243855.1 Flueggea neowawraea
TTTGAAAGTTTAAAAGAATAGGATATGATATGTTAGTAATTAAAACTTGGTATTAGATATGATTAGATAGTTTTTTTTGGCATAAATATAATTAGATAGATTAAGATTATATAACTTTATTGTTTGAGAGTTAAAAAAAAAGAATAAGTTTTCTAAAATGTCAATTAATAAAAAAATAAAATAAGAATATTGTATAATAATTTGATGATAAAATGGACAAAAATAATTGTTATACTTAATTATGAAAAATAAAAAAATAGTTTAATCAATCAAATATTCTTAAAATGATAATAAGTTTGAAAGTTATTTAAATATTGTTCATAACTAACAAAAAGAAATATCCGATCAAAAAAACAAAGAAATTAATATTGGGATCGTAAATAATTGCTACTTTTATTTGTAATGCAATGTAATAGTAAACAATTGTAACCCTAAGGTATGTATAAATAGAGAAGGATAAAATTATAATATAAATATTTTTTTTTAATTTATTCATCTTATCTCCTCTTGACTAACTAATTTGGTGGATTAAGAAAATAAGAGTTTGAGAGGATAAATAATCTCCTTCTATTCCTTTTTATCTTTTATAAAAAAACTCTCAAATAACAAACAATTAAAATTTTCTTAACCTATACTATCCTATCTTATCAAGTTTTAACACTTCATCCAAACGAAATTGTAACACTATTATTTATCTCACTTCACAAATAAATATATTTTAATTATTTGTTTTTGCCTAACTTGTGTTGAAATTTATATATTACTTTTTAATTTAAATTCTTCTGAATATTTTATTAATAAAAGGATATGAAGTTTAACAATAATTCCTACTCCCTTTCTCTCTCTCTCTCTCTATATGGTATTTATTGAGTTAAATAATTTTTTTATTAATTTTTATTAACAAAATATTAAACTTGAGAGTTGAATAATGGATATGAGTGACAATGTTATTAAATTAAGTTTAAATTTTAAATTAAGTTAGTTAAACAAAATATAATATTTTGTTAGAGGATTATAAGAATTAGTATTGGACATGCTTTAAATTAAGAACCTTAATGAGTGCGGTCTCACAAATTCCCAGTTTCGTGCCTTCATGTTCGAAAGCAATCTTATTCGCCAAAGGATAAACCACCGCAACCAAATCCTTGGGCGTAGTATTCATCACAGTCCGCAAAATATTACACACAATATTCGCAATCAATACTCCTCAGGGTCTCTTTGACAATCAAATCAAGGCTAAACACACAAACACAAAGGGAACTTTCTCCCATTTCTCCCACCACATCATCAATTTGGCATCGAACTCCGCAACATTCTTCTTCAACAACGAAATCTTTCTCTTCATCTCTGCTACCCAATCCAAAGACAACTGTTCTTCAACTCTTACAAGGTTTACAAATTATGAATAAGGTGATGGGGTTTTCAGATAAGACCATGAAATTAAAACTACAAATAATTTTTGAGTTTCAAATAAAGAACAAGAAAGAATTGATGCAGCAAGGAGTTAGATTACTTCTTCTAATCATCCAAACTCTATTTATAGTATTTGAGATCCATTTGAAGTTGACTGATTCGCTGGATTAGTATAAGGACTTGATGAAAATCAATCACGATGCGATTTTGAAGTTGTCTAGAGCTGTGAGTCGACTACTACTCTTGGAAGTTAGTTGATGGCTTCTTCTTTTTTTTTTTTTTTCATTTTTGTCAATAGGGCGGTCGATTGTTGAGCCTTGTCGGTCAAAAACCAGGCTTCAAGTGTCCGTTATTTGACTGTTTTATTTGAAATTTTGACTTGTTAATCATGAGACTAGCCTAATCAAGTCAACTTTATGTTGATCATAGAAACGCCTAGTCCATAGTCGACTACCAAGTTTAGTTTTTGCCTTAAGAAATTCCAGATTTGACTTTTTGCCTTTTGGGTCGACTAAGGACTTTCACTAGTTAACTAACAAATGGTAGTCGACTACCATATCGACAACCAACTTTAGCATTTGTCTCGGATCACTTTTAATTTCAAGTCTTGCATTTGATGATCAACTACCAATGTTTGCGGGTTGACTCCCAAACCTTTGCATATAATTTTCTTGCCTTTTTTTTTTTTGGGTCGAACGTGTTCTTGATTTTGCATTCGAACATCATGATAATCTTACTAAATTTTGTTCATCATTCATAAACCAAATGTGAACCTCTTTTAGTTTTGAACAATTACCTATCAAAGTTTTGACAAAATTTGAACAAGGCATGAAGTCTTGTCTTAATGCAAAGCAATGGCTAAGCTAGAATTTGGCCAAGGTGGGGTTGACCTTAGAATGAAGAGGAGAGAGATGAACAAAGAAGCTGGAGTCAACAGGGATACCATAGGGGATTGCGGATAGCCAGTGGGGTCGGTCGACCTCGTCCAACCCCACCTAGCTCCGCCATTGATGCAAAGGTGTTAATTCAAAAAGATTACAATATAGCTCAATATACTCAAGGTTACAATGTCTTTCTTTAATAAAAAACTACCATTAGAAGTTTTAACACCTATCTTAATTGAAAACAACCATTTGAAGTTCTTAACTCAAAAAGCTCCCATTTGCTTTTCCAAAAAAAAAATGTAAGACATTTACAACTTAGTTCTTCTCCCTTTATTATGAATCTCACAACTCCTTAGATATTAAAATTCAAACTCCTTATTTCTACAAATTGTTGATTTTTTGACGTCACGTTCTTCTCAAAATATTCTCTAGTTGACATGCATGTGCTATTTGTTAAGTTCAGTTTTGATGATGATGAATGAAAAACATCAATGACAGTGATGCAAAAGTGCAGACTCCGTGATTTGTGGCATCAATGCACGTTTGGGGAGGATCAATGCACGTTTCAGTATAAAACACTAGATGCTATGGCGCAAAACGTCATGCAAAGCATGTTGAATAGATGCAATACGTACAGAAGGCAATGCAGTGCGCGTAGATACGATGTATCTGAGAAGCAGAATGCTCCAAGATTTCTCTATGCACGTTTGATAGGGCTGCCAACCCACCAAAATAAATAACCTGTTTAGAAAATATATTTCGAGTATAGCAGCAAACATGGTCAAACCACATAGACTAGTGAAATTTTAATTATTTGTTGAAAAGAAAATAAAAATGAAAGAGAGTTATAGAATCAAATATGAAGCCGAGAATGAAAATGAACTAAAACTAATGATTGCAATAGAAAAGAAAACATGAACTGCAGTAATGAAAGTAATAAGAATGCAATAATAATAACTGGGAGAAAATCAACAATAATGAGAGCATAGCCAAGGTACTTCTCTATTTAATCTGTTGAACTGATCATCGACACAAAGGGTAACATCTAACTATTCGAATAGATTAGTTATAGTTGTCGGTAACCGTGCTAAACAACCAATCTCTACTTACTTCATTGATAATTCTGGAACCCCTGACAAATTATTTCCCTTACTAGTGAATAACCCTGAGGCCTCTAACATGATTTAATCTACTAACAACATTAAGAATTGAAGAGACCCAACTCAAACCAACAAATTCGAGACCTCGATTTATTTAGATTTGACTATTAAATTCCATAACATAGAAGGTGTGCAGCCACAAACAACTACGCTATTCATTACCTAGGCTAGAAACTAACGAGACCTCATGTTCTTAAATAGCAATTTATTATCATGCCAATCATTCAACCTCACGTTATTGAGATAATCAACACAACAACATTATAACCAGTAAGCACATAAATGAAATAGATATTCGAAACAGTAAAGATAAATTAATAACAAGAGTCTCACAATTCGTTTGGATAAAACATTAAAGTACTTCAACTAGAGATAGATTTAGTTACTCACGACAATGGAAGAAAGCCACAAAAATAGAAGAAAGCTGCTGTAAATTCATCACTATTCAGAAAGGAGAAGAAGCCAGAAGAAGAGGCAGCCATCAAAATAAGGTTTTATATATGTGGTCCTTTAAAACCTAATCCTACTCATATGAAATTACCAAATTAACAATAATAATGACAATAATATGGTTCCAGCAGTAAAAAGACTAATAAAAGACTTATATTTTCATCCTTCAAGCTCTAATCCAGAGGCCCAAACTTCCAAAACACGGTCCAATGAAATAGCAACAACCCAGATTTCGCAGCACATACGACATAGTCATGTCGTATTACATTGCAGACCCAGTCAACACCCAAAACAACATCGTTTTGCTCCTTTCCAGCCAACCAACATTCGCCTAAACAAAATAGAGAACAAAAACAACATAAAACACTATGATAACAGTGAATCATCATGCAAAACAAACATAAAATACGACAATTAACATGCATGAAATGCAACCTATCAACATTGAAGAGGTTCAATGTACACAGATGAAGTGCAATACAAATTAGGTCTGAAGGTAGCATCATACTACACATATAGTAGGATTTCTATGCACGTAGACGAGGATAAGATGAGGACAAATGCAAGACGCTCCTCGAAATTTGAATTTGAATATTCTCTGACATAGTCACGTGAAGAATCAAAGGTGTGATCCTTTAAGACAAGACTACACACGGAATACAAAATGTCATGCACGTGGAAGTCAATTTGGGCAATATTGTATATTCTAAAGTTCTTGCAATGCACGTGGTACACTTGATCTAAGTGCACATAATGGTTGATCAACACACATAGCAGAAGTGCTACGCACGTAACAGCCACTTGTTATCAATTCAATTCAAGCAATGACTACTGGACTCATTGCTATGCACGCAGAAGGGAATACACCACGCCTTCAATTTAGATGAAATCATATACGATGCACGTAGCACTTATGGAATGTGCGTAGCATGTACTGACGTCATGTAAATAAAAAATTTACTCTCTCACAACGGGTACTTTGAAGCTTCTAACGACTATATTTCAAAGAGTGTCTATAAATAGATGTCTCAGAACAGAAGAGAGATAAGAGAGACCTTTGCTAAGACTTGCTATTTATTTTCTCTCTTACTTCTAATTTTCTAATCCATTTGAGCTATTTACTTGCAATCTTATTTCTGGATTGGTGTGAGTTTGAATATGTTATACTCTTGAGTTGATTTTGCAACAAGCAAGGTTGTTTGCTTAGGATATATATGTTTCTTATTGTACCTTATAAAAACAAGAGTGGTTGCTAGTGAGACTTAGAAAACTAAAAGTTTGGTTTGCTTGTTTTGTCCTTAAAACAAGGTGAACGATTTTCTTTTTGAGCCCGCGAAAAAAAGGTGTAACGATTTTCTTGTTGAACCTGCAAAAATAAGGTGTAACAGTTTGTTTGTTGAGCTCACAAAAAAAGTGTTGTTAACAATTTCTCTCCACCCGGAAGTGGGGAATTAATAGATTGAAATTCTCTAAGGGATCTAAAGGAGTGGACGTAGGTCAAAGAAGACTGAACCACTATAAATCGGATTTGTTTTTCTTCCCTTACTCTCTCTCTCTCTCTTACTTGTTTTGCATTTGCACTTGATTTATATTGTTGTGTGTGCATTTGATCTTTGGTTTTAAGTTGCTTCCAAATTTAAATTTGATTTCAGTTTCAAAGAACTTTGTTATTTGTTTTAGTTTGCAAAAGATTTTCAAAAAGTTTTTAACTTGCTAAAAATTCGATTCACTCTCCATCTTGGATTGCCATTTCTGTTGGGACCGAAGCTTTCACTCTTCCTAGTCATGTGAGTTCCTCAATTGCATAGACGCTACTCTAACTTAGCACATATTCCAGTCTCCTCTTCAATATGTTTTCTCCATTTTGTTTGCAGCAACATCAAGGCTTAATAAAGATGTGATTGTGACTAATTCATATACGAGTCTGCCTTCTCTATCTTCACCACAGAAGCTCTTCTTCTTCCATTAGGGTTCACAAGAATATTCCATTTAACTCTTCAACATTTTTAAGTTTTACTTCACTCAAAACTCTAGGTAGGATAACATGTTAACCACATTTGGTTCATCATTACAATACTGAATTTTCTCCAACATCAAGCTTTGGGCTAGTTTCATAAGATTCAGAAAATCTGAAAGAGTTTTGATTAATTTCATTTGAGTTATAATGGGTCATATATACAAAGGAGCTAGCAGAAGTAGCTCACAATCACACGTGGCACAAATCTGTTACAACTGAAAAATGGAATAAACTCTAACAGAAACTCCAACCGCCTTCATCTACATTTTGCAATCTTCTAGGATCCTGAGACCTGCCCTTAAGCTGAACATAGACATTAAGCAGGTTCAGCTTGGATATGTTCAAACTGAATTGAGATGGGGGCAACAGCCTTGTAAAACAATCAGCCAGTTGATGACTGCTACTAATAGGAAGTAGACTGATGATTCCATTTTGAAGCTTTTCACAAACCAAATGACAATCAATCTCTATATGCTTTATTCTCTCATGAAACATTGGATTTTGTGCAATATGCATAACTAACTGATTGTCAAAAAACATAGTTACTAACTCTGTATGTGATTGATGCAAGTCCTTAAGCAAATAGGGAAGCCACTGGATTTCACAACATGTAGATGTAAGAGCTCTATGCCCAGCTTGAGAAGAGGATCTGAAGATGGTAGTTTGCTTATTTGCTTTCCAAGAAATCAAAGAATGACCAAGAAGACTTTTGGTGTCTTGACATGTGCCCCAATCTGCATCCGAAGAAGCTTGTAATTTTACAACACATTTTGTTGAAAAGAACAAATCTGCATTTTACGTAGCGAAGAATACGATGGGCTACTGACAAGTGTTGTTCAGTTGCAGCTGAAAGAAATTGTGAGAGTTGTTGAATTGAAAAAAGCCAAGTCAGACCTAGTTGTTGTCAAGTAAAGAAGTTTACCAATCGATCTTCTATAGAAACTAGGATCTATAAGTAAATTTCCTTCCTTTGTAAGTTTACAATCAAGAGTCATTGGAGTGGAAACTGGTTTGATTCAAGAAAACCAGTTTCTTGTAATAGATCAAGAGTAAACTTCTTTTGACAAATGTGTATTCCTTGTTTCGATCGAGCCACCTCCAATCTAAGGAAATTTTTGAATTCTCCCAGATCCTTGATTTTAACGCATCATGTAGCTGCTTCTTGATTTCATTAACAATCATCATATCATTGCTAACAACAATTACATCATCAACATAGATAGGAAGTGCAATGAAGGATGCTATTGTTTTCTTAACAAATAATGAATGATATGATTGAAGCAATGAAAACCTTAATTATGCAAGACAGAAGAAAGGTTTGCATACCATTGATGGCTAGCTTGCGTCCATAGAGGGATTTATGTAATTTTAACACTTTCCCAGGAGGAATATCATATCCTTCTAGGGGTTTCATGTAAACCTCTTCATGTAAATCTCCATGTAAAAAAGCATTTTTTACATCAAGTTGATGTAAATACCAGTTGTGTGAAGCTGCCAAAGCTAAAATCATACAAATGGAAGTCATTTTAGCCACTGGATTGAATGTATCTAAAAGATCCATGCCTTCTTGTTGAGTGAAGCCTTTTGCAACAATTCTATCTTTGCACCCCTCAATATGTCCATTGGGTAATTATTTGATTCGAAATACATCGTTACAATCAATCGGGATCTTACCAGGAGGAAGATCTTTAATGCTCCAGGTGTTGTTTGCTTCTAAAGCTTCAATTTCAGCTTGAATGGCATCTCTCCAACACTGGTGGGCAAGAACTTATGAATAAGTTTTTGGCTTAGTAATAGTATCCACTGCAACAGAATAAGTGTAATGAGTGGGAGATATGGAATATGTGAAGACTTTAGAGAGCTGATGTGGGTTCTTGAACGAACTGTGCAAGGAATCTAATCGAGGAATACCCTTACTATCATAATTCTACAAATAAAAAGGTTGATTATGCTCTCTATTAGATCTGCGCAATGGAACAATAACATTTCTAGAAATGGTATTTTCATTGTCAGTCTGAATAATGGCAAATGTATCTAGAGTATGAACTTCTAGAGATGATGCACTTAAATCTGAATTTGAGGAAGAAAACATTCTTGTATCACCATCTGGTGTAGCAAAATTAGATGAGGAATTACTAAAAATTCATTGGCTCCTGCATTGACTGGCACATGACTAGAAAAATTGGATGTAAAAATCTCAATGGATGATGGAATAGGATCATGGAGACTTATCAGCCATTGTAGGATATAATCTAGAAGAGAAAGAGGAGAGAAGGAATGAATTTAAAAGAGAAACAGGAGAGAAAGAGTCAGAAAGCGTGGGAAAATGAGAGAAAGCGGTTACTGAGAGAAAATGTAGTAGTTACTGAAAAACTTTTAATGTTTGGCTAGGAAAAAGGAAGAGAAATACTCTGATACCATCATAAGATTCAAAAAATCTGAAAGAGTTTTCATTAATTTCATTTGAGTTACAATGAATCCTGAGATAAATGTGTTACAACTAAAAATGGAATAAACTCTATTAGAAACTTCAACTACCTTCATCAACGTTCTACAATCTTTTAGAATCCTGAGATAGTTTGAGAAACAATATTCAGTGGAATCTTGTTTTTCGTCATTGCAGTTTGGATGATCTGGATGAACAGACAATCTTATTCTTGGAATTAAAGTGCTGAGTGTGAAACTCGTGTGATTTCATTCACCCATGCGTTTATCCAATCCAACAAAGTTTTAATATGTACAATAAAGACCACACCTAATGCTCAGAGGTAAAATGCATCACGGAAGAAACCACCAATGTACCGAATCATAATCAACATGGAAGTTGCAGTCGACATTGCCAAGAACAGCTATGCAACCGATTTAATAGCTGGAGACAGCAAGGGGATTCCTCTCCATTGTGATACTAGTAGCCTTGGATTTTGCTCTCCTTTATTTGCAGAGCCATGGGGCATTTGGCATGGTCTATCAAAGACTATAAATAATGAGTTTAAGAAAGCCATTATAGAGTTTGATTCAACATTAACTGTCAATATTATTCAGAACCCTTTGACTTGGCAAGGAAAATAAAAGGCTTTCCTCTGGGATATTTGGGGTTTTTGGCAACAACGTCATTTTGATGTGATTCACACATATCGTGATACTAACAGGCAGCTCAGATCGACAAAAAGGGACTTAACCATTCTTTGTCTAACATCTCCATTACTAAGCTTGTTTATCATTTGTTCAAGATTTTGTATTGGGCCCTTTATGGATTTATTCTCAAAGTTATTCTATCCATATTAATAAAATAAATCCTATTGCATTTACGCTGAGTCAGCCTCACTTAATTGATATAGTGTAATGCCACTTATGGATGGAGCCAACTTAATTGGATTGGTCTGTAAATGACATAAATATTATGAATCCATTTGCGATTCCCAACACAATTTTAAAATCGTGATAAAAAAATGTAAAAACGAGTAAACTTCTTGTGCTTTAAAATGAATAAGTTTTGCCAAATGGAGGATTGAAACTTTCAAGCCAGCAGCCATGAGTGCACATGAACGGTAAACTGCCTACATGTCTGTTCCTTGAAGTACAACCCTAAAAATTTGTACTGTACGTTCATAAGAACCTTCATTTGGTCAATTGGTTCAATTGGTTCGAAGCAAAATGTAAAAGTTCAACTTCTATGACCCATTATTTATGCATGGTCCCTATAATCCTCATACATGGTCCCTGCCCCAATTAGCTACCTGCCCCAGCGCAGGCCAGAGTAATGTAATTTCAAATTTCAATATATACTTTTGAAATTTGAATTTCCAATGAAAAATATTAAAGAGGAAGACTGAAATTTTAAATGTATATATACTTCTCGTATATAAAAAAAAAATCTCTGTATTGATGAGTCAGGCCAAATTTTTTTAAAGGAATCAAACTTGAAGCTCAAAATTAATAATGCACTTATTTAACTGTTTGAACTAATCTGTGTGACCAGTTTCAATTGTTTTAAACATAGAGTACTGATCAAAGCACCTAGGCTGACCATATCCTTACTGTTGGAAATTGGGGCGGGTCGTTTATGACAGGTCGACCCGAACCAAAATTGACCACCAAAAAAGGCACAATGACGCCGAAAGATTTGCAACTCCAGAACTCCTCATAGTCATGTCCTTTTTTGATACACGATATAAAGGACCAAAATAAACTGACGAACGTTGATATATATCTCTGCAACAAAGACACATTAAAAAACATACTTCAAAAGGAAGAACAAAGGCTTGTATGAGTGGGAGGCAAATTGGGTACTAAGAGGATTATATTTTTTCATATTTCGATCCCGAATCTAGTGAGACTATTTAAGGTTAGTTAATTTACTTAATTTGTAACGTTTACACTTACCAAACTATCAAAGATCAATTTTATAATTTACATCATCCACAACATCCTGAACACTAAACATTAATGAATTTTGGTAAGGGAACAAAGTATTCTCATTGCAAATTTTATTTGCTAGATAGACACTTCTATCTTTTATTCTCTAACTCAGCCAGAAAAAAAGTTTCAGTAAACATTCTAAAAACAAATTGATTAATTATTCTCAATGTTTTATGCATAAGATTTTCAGTGTATAATGCCTGTAGTTCAACATATAATTTGATTTTGTGAACTATAACCCCAATACTGGTTTCTCATTGCTTCACATGAATAAGATAATTGATTTATCATTTCATTGATCTCACGATTTTCAAATTATTGAATAATATTCAATAAAGCTTTAGTTAAAGAATCCATACCCTAGACAATGAATCCACTCCAGCGAGCGAAGCTCCACCGTTTTTGTCCTCTCTTCCAGTCTTGTTCGCATTGCTCGAAAAAACATTGTGAACCAGAACAGAAAGAAGAAAGACAATGCATGCAATTGTTGGTTACCTTAAAAAGAAGTAATTAAAAAACACAAAATTTACCTTATTAACAGCGACCGAGTTTCGGTTAATATTAATATAAAAACTCGGTTACTAGCCTAACTAGATTGCTGGAAGAGCGGGTTCCGGCCTTTCCAATTAAAACAGTGACCGACTTTCCGGAAATGCATTAAAAAAGGAACTAATTAAGAAAGTCAAATTATGCCATATGAAATTAATTAAACCCTATCATAAATTTTGGTTAAACATGATGAAGACAGCTTCCTTTTCTGGGTATAAGATCATGAAGAAGATAGGTATACATATTGAAGAGTCATCAATTTTTCATTTATGATAGGCCTAACATGATGAATAATATATGCTTATATCATTAAATATTGTGTGTTTGATTTATGTATACATCATGATTAATTGATACATAGAAATGGAGAAGAGAGCAATAACAAATTGAACTATAGGTGTAAAGAATATACATATATATAAAAAGCGATCAAGAAAATAATTGATATCTCAATAACTTCGACATCTTCTCTTCTTCCTAGGTTGAGATGAATCAACACTACTAGAGACCTCTAAACTTGACTCGAAAAAAGACTCTACCTCATCGCTATGGGTTGATTCAAAGAACGCCGTCTTGGGTATTTTCCTCTTGTGATGAAATGCTTGCAGCTTCTTTCTTGGTGTTGGAGGGCAACTTTGACATCTTGGTATCTTGTGATCACTTGAAGTTGGTGTTTTACACTCTTGATCTTTAGGATCAACATTAGATTCTTGGACAATCTCTCCCTCCTTTTCTTCAACATGAATTTGTAATACAAATTCTTGATTCTTTGATGGACTTTGGTCATGCTCTTGATGATCTTCAGACATATGGGAGTGATCAATAGAAAGCATTCTATATGGTGGAAACTTGCAAAGGAAGATGTTTTTGTTTCTTTTTTTTTTTGTTCTTTTTCTGGACGACTTGTTGTTGCTCCTTCTCGTTTTTTTTTTTTCCGCGTTTGTGTTTTTAGTCTTATTGTTTCGGGGGGCGGTGCCGGGGGGGCCCCTCCCCCCCCCCCGCCAGGGGGAGGGACAATTTGTATCTTGTAGGAATATAACTCCTTATCTTTTTTTTTTTCCAATGGTTTCGGTGGATTTTACAATTTTCACCTTCTCTTCTTTCTCTTTTGTATTTATTCTTTTGTTTATGCCGTCTCTTTCATGGGTTTCTCTACTTCTTGTCCATCATTTCACGAATGGAAATCACAATCTTGACGGTGCAGCTACGCTTAAGAGATCAACAAGTCCCATCACTACTTACAACTAGTTACTTACGTGAGAAGAAATTATATAATTCTCTTCTTGATGTACATATGCACAAAGGTGATTTGGAGATATATTTGATTCTTATTAACGAAGAATGGTTGTGAATAGCTTTCGTAGGATTCTTGTGGTCTTACTATATGTTGATAATGAGGGGACATGTGTGCTTCGGAACATCAATTTTGAAGTTTTTCCCATAAACGTAATTTGTTTTTTATATTCCCAGATTATAATTATGTAGACTTTTAATTCTTTTTTTTTTCATTTTATAATTATGTGGGATTTTATTTCTTTCACATATATAATTATTGGTATGATGCAATCAACCAGAAAATAAATTATGTATAAGTTATACCAACTCAACAAGAGATTAGTTGGCGGGGGAGGGCTTTTACCACTAATATATTCTCGAGTTAAACGTCATAGACATCATCGTGGCACTTGAATTTATTCATTTAATTATTTATGTATCCTAATAGATTCACTTGTCTTATATCGAAAATTGGTATTTAAATTATGCTTTCAAACAATGAGAAAAAATAGTACTTGTCAGGGAAAACTGGCGATAGAAGAATGCGGAATAACAAAGAACAATCACACAAGAACACAAGATTTACGTGGTTCGGTCAATCCGAGCTACGTCCATGGGCAGAGCACAAGTAATTCTACTATTCAGAGTCAAAAATAAGCATTCAAGCTTACAACAACGTTCAAAAGTCTACCTAAGACGTTCCCAAGTCCCCTTATATAGTTTACAAGGAATACAAGCCAAAATAGACAAGGAAAATCCTAAAACCTGTAAAAACCAAGACACGGGCAAGAGGTTTAAAACACAGACATAACCTTCAAGACACGGACAAAACCCGTGACTGTGTAATGACACAAAACGAACCCTGGAACTCTACGGGCTGGGACACGGTCGTGGCCAAGGCCGTGTCTTCCAGTTCGTGCTGCTTTCCACTTCAAGTGCATCCCACGGTCTCTTACACGCCCGTGTAACTTCCCGTGTCTATCCAGTAGTTGATTTTCCTTCACAAATCCGACCATATTTGGCTTATATCACTTCCTTCGAGGTTTGGCTTCAATCTTGATAAAGAAAATCACTTCAACATTAACAATTCTCCACCTTGAAGTAAGTTTTCTTCCCCGTTCAACTATGAATCCCAATTACTTATCTATCACATCCCCAAAGGGCCTCAAGTCCTGCAACAACGAACCAAGTCCAATCCGGACTTGCCTCCACTAGTTAGATTTTCATCCACTCCTAACAACACAACACTCTGCATATTTCTTGTGTCTTCCCATGACTGCTTTTCAAAATCACCAACACAATTTTCATGCCATGTTTCACATGTTGGTAGTCCTTGTGAATCAATATGATTGATCTTTTCCTGCTCTGGAGTTTCAATCACAAACTCCTCATGTTTTCCTGCAGAACTCACAATAATCTTTAATCCATTAGCAACTACCGCGCTGTCAATCAATGTGTAAATGTCATTCTGCAATCTATCCTTCATCACAACCGAAGATCTATTGCACACCAGAATTCCTCCACCTCTTCCCGAGAAACCATAACCATGCTTCAATAAAGCACCAACAAAAATCAAATTTCTCCGTAACCCAGGGACATACCAAGCATCAAGTTTCCTGACAATCCCGTCATGCATCCTGATCTTCAAAGATACATTACCTTCAACACTCAGCTTCTCACCATCTCCCAATTTAACATTGCCTTTCCATTCTTTAAAAGAATCAAACGGTTTCCTGAAAAAAGTCATGTGATAAGCTGCACCACTGTCAATAACTCAACTATCTTCAGATCTAAATGCAGAAACAGTCAACACTTCACTGCTCTCTCACTCATCAGAATTATTCTGAAACTCTATAGAATTATTCTGAATAACTGTTGCATTTGATTTCCCACCATTTCTCCTATGTGGACAATTCTTTTTCACATGTTCAATCTCCTTACAGTGATAACACATCAAACCATGATTCTTACCCATTCCCTTGCCCCTACTAACGGTTAATCCAGACTTCATTTTGTTCCCACCCGAACTAGAAGTTAACCTCTTCAATTCTTTAGACAACAGAGTATCATTCACATCATTAACAAAAAATCTATCTCTATTATACATGATATTATTAACAAAACTCTCATATGACTCAGGAAATGAATGCAACAGAAACATAGTTTGATCCTCATCATTAATGCCAACACCAACACCTTTCAAATCTAATACAATTCTATTAAATTTATCAACATGTTCCTTTAACAGCATGCCTTCCGACATCTTCAATGTATGTAGCCGTATTTTCTGATAAACCTTGTTCGATAGGGATCTCTTTTGATACCTACTCTCCAACTTCTTCCACAAACCTGCTGCAGTAGTTTCATCAACCACCTCCCTCAAGACTTCATCTGCCAGACTCAATAGAATTGCACTATGCGCTCTCTTCACAGCCCTAGCTTTCTGCACCGCTGTCAGTTCTATCGGTAATTTCTCTTCACCTTCAATTGCCACCTCACACTTCTGCTGAACCAAAATCGCCTTCATCTTCAACTTCCATAGCGTGAAATCATTTGATCCATTGAACTTCTCAATATCGAATTTGTACGAAGACATCTTCTTTTTCTAGAACGAACCCAAAGTTTCTGAACAAACTTCTGTGGCTCTGATACCACTTCAGGGAAAATCAACGATAGAAGAATTCGGAATAACAAAGAGCAATCACACAAAAACACAATATTTACGTGGTTCGATCAATCCAATCTATGTCAACGGACAGAACACAAGTAATTCTAGTATTCAGAGTCGAAAACAAACATACAAGCTTACAATGGTGTTCAAAAGCATACCCAAGGCGTTCCCAAGCCCCCTTATATAGTTTACAAGGAATACAAGCCAAAATACACAAGGAAAACCCTAAAACCCGTCAAAACCAATACATGGGCAAGAGGTTTAAGACATGGACATAACCTTCAAGACACTGGCAAAACCTGTGACCGTGTAATGACACAAAACGAACCCTGAAACTCCACGAGCTGGGACACGGCCGTGGCCAAGGCTGTGTCTTCAGTTCGTGCTCCTTTCGGTTTCCAATGCATCCCACGGTCTCTTACACGCCCGTGTAACTCCCCGTGTCCGTCTAGTAGCTCATTTTCCTTCACAAATCCGACCCTCTTTGGCTTGTATCACTTCCTTCAAGGTTTGATTTTAATCTTGATCAAGAAAATCACTTCGACATTAACAGTACTAAAGGCACATTATATTTTTATAAAATTTGCAAATAGCATGTATCGGACAACAAATTTTTGAATAGTAAAAAAATAGAATCTTATAATTAAAAAAAATATATTAAATGTTATATGCTAAATACATGTTAAATGTTGTTGTCTTCGTAGTAGCGTGCGGCAATGAACATTCGGTATAGAGATAATCTATTTTTTTGATAAGTCATTTTATTTGCCAACATAAAAAATAGAACTCATGACGTTTTAGTACTAGAGTTGATTTCAGTACTAATAAACTACAACTCCATTGCTATACTTTGGCATTTTTAGTCTTGTCAAAAATTAATTAGCTTCCTAAATTTCAGTATACATAATCAGAGTGTCAGCAATTATCTTGTAATGTCATGTGATTGTGTCTCGTTGGTGATAAGCATACAAACTACGGAATATGGTAACATCAAATTTGTTGCAACGTGCCTACTTTGGCAGTGTCGTTATTTTCTTACTGTTTTCCTGTCATTTCATACCATCTTCCCTTACTTGTCTGTACGCCTATAATCCGCATAGGATACCGTTTTGGACGTGCGCACTATTATTTGGCACTCGAGAGGACATTAAATTCTTTGGAACATATCATGTGCTATTGTGCTTATCAAGTTATTCTACGCACATCTCGTTCGCCAGTCCACTTCAGCATTTAGTGGGTATTTTGTGAACTTAATTACTAATTTTTAAAGGCAATTAGAGTATTTTTTTTTTATAAATGGCTTAATTGCTACTATATCAGTCCCATTTTAGTAGGCATTTTTATTTTTTCTACGAAAATTAAAAAATATTAATTTTATTATTACAGTGTTATAATTCTACACTGCTTAAAAATTGAGACTAATAATCGTTTATAAGGCATGTTTTTCTCTGAAATCACTGAGACGTTTTTTTAAGAATAAAATCGTGAGGACACAAGTTTATTGCAGACAAACCCAAAATTGACAATATTGAACGGACGGGCATAGCGATCGTCGATGGACATGATTAACAACAATTAACACTGTCTATGGGACCGATGATTTTCCAAACTCCTTAGTCTTGATTGGGAGACTATTGTAGTGTCACGATTCAACATCGTTTAAGAATCTTTGTCAATAGTCACTTATAAAACACCTTTCTTCGCTAAATCACTGAGATTTCTTCTTATGGACAAAACTATGAAAACCCAGTTCCATAACGAACAAATCCAAAATGGACAATATCTCAATAAACAAACCAGTGATTATTGAGTGACATGGTGACGAACAATTATAATTTAAATAAATTTAATTTTGAAACTTTTCTCAAATCTATCATTTAAACTTGTATCAATGAAAATTTTCATCAATATTAATAACATTTGTTAAGATATTAATTAGAACTCTTTGGTCAAACTTTAATTGTAGTAGTGGTATTGTAATTTAATTTGGTAGACCAAGAATGAAAATTTTTCTATAAAAATAAGATAAATAGAGCACTTTTGTCATACTTCTTTTACGATAAATTGATGCAGAATATTTGTAATTACTTTTACATTTATCGTAGTTAATATTCTATTAATTTTTTTATCATATGCTGGTGCCACGTTGATAGATTAGTACATAATGAAAAAAGTCAATTTTTCTTAAATTTTAATGCAAGATAAAAGTAGGAAAACGCAATATATTACATTGCATATAAAATAATAATAATAATTTTGATAGATAATGTTGCATATAATAGTCTTGGATTTGTCGGAATAATTGTAGTTGTGAATTTAGAGAGAGATGACATATTTTTTACATTAGAATATTGTGTTACAGTAATTTAACATAATATATTACATATTCAATATATTATAATTTTCAAAAGACGTGTCAATTTCTCTATTTTTTATTGTACAATTTATCAATCTGTAATATACTTCTGTTATTTATCACTCAATTCATCAAAACTAAACACCTATTATTAGTGTAAAATATGGACCATCATCAGACTTACTCTATCTAGATATTGTGCTTTCTGTGATATAAAGTTGAAGAATTTTATCTTTGAAAAGAAGTCTCATTGGATTGAGAGAGAAGATGTTTGTTAAAAAAATTCTAGTTCTTAGTCAATATGGAAATCATACTATAACATTAGACTCATAACTAAGGTTAAGGAGCTTGAAGCATTACCAACCCCATGCTGGACTCCATTGTGCGTTTGATGAACACTTACTGCATTTTCCTCTCTCAATTCATTAATTGGGGTTCCTTTTAAAGATACAATTGTATATATTTAGAGTTTATAATAGACAATATCTCAGCAGAGTTGGTCTGACAATCGACAAAGAATATGGCAAAAAAGAAAAAAACAATGACAAATATTGTTGAGTATACAATCTACCACATATATGCAAGGGTGTAAAACGCTAAGGAAAAATAATTTTTAAGTTCTTGAGGTATACCCTAATTAGTAAGTAGATCCTCGTATTTTTAGGATGTTGTATATACGTCCTTGAGGTGAAAAAGCGGGTTGCACTTAAGTCCTTCCGTTAGTGGTCTGTTAGTATTCTATTAGTAAGTTACTGACGTGTCCAATTTTTTTTGTTTGAATAAAATTTAAAGACAAAAATGACCTTGATCTATTTTTTAACACCATGAACCCTAATATACATTTCAAACACACTTTCTTAACACCAGACAACTACATCCAATAAATTAAGGTTCTTCACACCAGAATTTCCAACAACACAAGAATTTCCAACAACAATTCTTTCCAGAAACATCAAAATCAACAACATCATCCTCCCTTCTTGCCTATTTCAATCAAACACAAAATAAAAAAAAAACCCCAAAAATCAATTCATTTTATTGAAATGGAAAAAAATCCTAACTCCATATCAATTTCCCAAAAAAAGGCAAAACACATAAATCAATTGAAAGAGCTAAAACAATGAATTGATTTGGTGAAAAAGGTCAAACAATTGAAACATGCAAAAGAAATTTAACCAGGTGGCTACATGAGAAAAAAAATTGGTTTTGAAACAGGCCAAACAACTAAAGATTCAATCACATTTCGGTTAATAATGAAACCGCTTAAGACAAAGTCAACGTCTCCAACATTGACTCGCATCAGAATTTTAGTTTCGAATGGGATGGAGGCATGTACCGGTTCTTCACCAAACCAAAAACCTCAACATTAACCAAACCCAGAACATGTTTTCCAAATCATTTACATGCCCCTTTTTCTTTTCTTCCAGACTTCAAAGAACCACATCTTTTTCCAGACTTCAAAGAAAAACATCACTACAATTGGAATCCACCGAAGTTTCCATTGCGAATAGACACCCAAAATCAAGAACAAGTTGCAACTGCAAGCATCCCATGCCCAGAAAGCGGACAAGGCCTAAGACCACCATAGTAGCCAACCACCCTCCTTCTCCACCCCAACCCCAGCTGAATTCTTTTCATCTTCTGGTCTCCTCCTCTTCCTTCCTTGTGCACCCACATCAGCCCCACATCCATTTTCCCACTTCCTCCATTTTCTTCTTTCGCTCCATTCCTCTCCTCTTTCTCTTCTCTGACCACAAGCTCTATCTCTGTTCCCTTCTCATCCCCCTCCACCGCCACCAGCCACTAAAACAACCACAGCCGTCGAAACAAAACTCACCAAAACGAAATGCAGAGACTTTCAGATCCTTCATGTATGGCATTGGATATGTGGGTGTGGGAAGGTTTAGGTGAAGTGCGATGGTGGTGAGAGAGCGAGAGAGAGAAAGAGTGGTTGTGATAGAGGCTGAGAGAGAGAGAGAGAGCGGCTAGAGAGAACAACTGTGGATGAAATTTAGGGTTTGATGTTTTGATTGGGAGAGAGAGAAGTGGGAGAGAGAGATCGATAGAGAAAGCAAATGAGGATTGAATCTGGGTTTTGATTTTTAAGTAAGGGCAGTTATGTCATTTCACAATTTCGTTTACTCCATCAGTCAAAATCAAGTTTCAAGGACGTGTATGCTACATCCAAAAAACACGAGGATCCACCTATTAACTAGGGTATACCTCAGAGACTTGAAAATTATTTTCCCAAATGCTAATGAAATAAATTGCAAAAGACAACAACAAACAATCCCTTTCACAAAAAAAAAATCCCCACCGGCAATTGCAAAGAGTTCCACGTTTTGAATAATCACAAATACATAGAAGTAGAGATCCTACGCTATTTAATAAGTTTGTTTGGAAGAGCATATATTGATAAAGCAAAGCAGAGGGGCGGAACTGCCTACAGGCTACAAATGGTGTCAGGTATGAACACTAAAAACCAAAGGCAGACTTGTCCCCGCAGTTTCCTTCTTTTGGCTTGTTTAACAGTTTCATTTCACTACAAGGCGCCAGAAGTAGATACGCATATTAATTTGCAACGTGTTGCCCCCGAAATTTCAGGCTCTTGGTCTTGCATGTCTTGTCGTTTCTCGGGAAAATTACAGTCGCCAATTCCGCCAAGATTGGTTAGAGAGGATTGTGGAGGTTAAAATCTTAAAATTTATTTAATAACTAAACAATATCATCAAATGTAACTTCCTACATCAATGGACTTATATCGTTTTAGTAATTAAGTCAACTCTAGTACTAAGAGTTCGAGAGTTTAAATCTTGATGGTAACAATTAAATGACTTATAAAAAAAAATGCAGTTTCCTACATTTAGCATCACACTTGTTGAGATTTTTAAAATTCACATTGTTAATATACAAGGGAAGTTTATAGTGTGAGATCGAAGGCCTCTAATATAAGATGACAAATAATATGAATCTAACTCAATTTCTTTAAACATCATGCTTTTATATCCAATTTAAATATGGTGTCATAGTTAAACTGATTTGGGGACCCATTCCTATGTGAAAAGACACTTAACTAAATTTGTTTGAACAATTTTGAGTGTAAGGTAATTTGACTTGAAGGAATATGTGTACCGGTCAATAGACAAACAACAATGAAGGCCGATTCCAACTCATCGACTTCTTGGCAGTGGAAGAACAACAATGCAACATGCATGATAGCAGTAAAATATGATCAATTCATCGTTGGTCTCACGAGTAAACCACTATCGGATAAATATCGAATAGAATAATCAATTGTTGCATAGTCTAGATGTCACTCTGAGATTGATGTAGGATTTCTGGTGGGGAAGGAAAGAAGAACATTTTTCTTCTTCTATGGAGAAGAGAGAGGCGAGCTTTTTGTTGGAGAAGAAAAGAGCATATTTCTTTTCTTTGCCTCACTCTCTCTGTCTCACTTCTCTACTGATTGAGTAAGTTATCTATACTAGGGTTTCCTACTTATATTTAGATAAGTGCACCTTAACTGGGCCTTCCTAACCCATTCAGGAAGTCTACAACTAATTACCAATAATTAATTGGACTCGTTAGTTGACCCGACAATTAACGAACTCGAGTTTCACCCAATATCGTCATGGACGTACCCGATTTTTCAACATTACTTATTGTGAATTTAGTGCAATTTCATCACATATGGAGCCAAATCCAAATTCAATAACAATTATTGAAAATAAAATTAATTCTACTAAATATGAAAATACCCTTAAGATAAAATGTATTCTAAGTTAATTGGTAACTACGCCAAAGTCCAAACTAAACCATATAGAGTTAATTGAAGAAAACTCTTGGTGAATATATTGACTCGTCCAAAGGAATGTATGGGGAAATAGAGTCCAATAAATTAACTTGAGGAACCTTGCAGCTGCTGGGCTCCGAAGAATAATCCTGGCCTATAAACGACATTTTTTTAGAAATTCAATGTTTCTAAAAAACACCCCGTGATTATCTGAATATCTCAAATGCCCTATCATGCATTTTAATCATAACATTTATAAAAGTCAGAATGCAATTTTTTTTTTGATATTCTTATCTCTTTTTTCAATTCTAAATTACTATAATTATCAGATGATATGGTATTGTAATCCTAACATTACCTACAAAGAAATGATAAGTAATTAAAGAAAAAATAATTAATTAAAGAAAATATTTTATTTTTAATTATCATCAATGCGGATAGAATTTTGCTTTTATGTACTGCTACATTTACAAATGGATTTAAAATTGTTTAGATAATTATTTATCCCTATTCGTGATTAAAGATATCTGATACCAAAAGTATTTATCTGTATTAGCTAAATATTGGTGCAATCAACACCAATCAGGTTCTTTTTTTAATCTCTATTCATGTTTAACAATATGTAGTACCAAAAATATTGATCTCTATTAGCTAAATATTGGTGTAACCGACTCCAATCAAGTTCGTTTTTAATATATTGGTATAACCCTAGTTGGCAAAAAAATTGCTATAACCCTATCACATATTTCGTCTTTGTGTGTGTATATTATAATCATAACACTTATAAATGCCATGATGTGGGAAAAAAATTTTGGACACTTTTATCTCTGTTCTCAATTTTAAAGTACTATAATTGTTAAATAATTAATTAAAAAACCTTTATATTTTTAATGGATTTAAAATTGGTCGGATAAGTATTTATTCAAATAAGAATTTATTTCTATTCATGTTTAACAATATCTTTCACAAAAGTATTTATCTCTATTATAACTAATTATCTGTCACAAATGTATTTATCTCTGTCACAAAAGTATTTATCTCTATTAGTCTAGCTAATTAATATCTTAGACATTGGATTTAAAATTATTCAGATACGTATTTATCAAATAAGCATTTGTCTCTATTCGTGTTTAACAATATCTAGTACTAAAAGTATTTATCTCTATTAACATGACTAAAATTTTCTTTTATCAATAAATTTAAATTAAACAGTTATGATTATGATAAACTATTATCTGAATATTATTATTGTGTAGTATATCTCTTTTATTATGTATATCCATAGTAATAATATTTTATTTTACATTTAAAACTTGTTCCTAAATGTAACTGTAATACTCCATAGTAACTGTGAGGTTGGGATTTTCAGTTCCCGACACATAATTTTTGAATCGTTAACGTACGTGACTTTGATCCTAACGTACGTGAGGTCCTCCTAACGTATTTTAACCTTAGATTCACGTACGTGAGCCTCTAATTTCTATATATATCCGAACCCCGACCATTTCGTCCGAAATTTTCATTTTTCACACTCTCACTCTCTCTGCTTTCCATTGCTTGCCCAGTGTTCCTAAGAATCTGTGGAGGTAAGATTTCAGTTCTAATATCTTCCTTTCATCTATTTCATGCATTTAATTTCTGAAATAGGTTTTTGGCCGAAAATGAAATGGGTTTCGGATTTTGCATGATTCTGTTGAAATCGATGTTATAGGATGTTAGATTATGTTTGTTGGAGGTTAGATTAACACAAATCTAGCTTGAAATCAGAAGAAATGATGAGTTCTTTGAATGGCTAGGGTTAGATTCAGGTTTGGTTGATTTCTGAT